>MU623448.1:0-133280 GCA_025201765.1 Daldinia sp. FL1419
CCGGAACACGGTTCCTACCCGGAACAAATACCAAGAGATGGACCGGATACCTGTAATATATTCTAGGTAAATCGGGGTAGTAATAAATAATAAATAATAATAATAATAATTATAAATTACCATTTTTCTTTTCCATTATAAATTAAAGATTATAATATAAATTATAATTTTCTTTAAGAATTTTATATTTAATTTAATTTTTAAAAATTTTAATAATCTAATTTTTTAATAAAATAAATATAAGGATATTTTTTAATTATTATATTTTATATAAAATAATTTTAATAATATAATCAAATACTATCTTTAACCTTATTTTTCCAAATTTACTGAAATTTTAGGTTAGTGCCATTTCTTGGTAAAATAGCATTTTGATAAGTATTTCTTTTTTTTAATTAATGAACTCTATATCTTTCAATTTATTTTTTAAACTTTTAAAACATTTAGGGGTTAATTATATTCTTTTTAATTATTTGGCAAATTATTAGGTAATATTTTTATATAATTTATTTAATTATAAAAAATTAGGTCCTTTAACATTCTTAAAGGCTTCCTTTAATATATCTTCCTTTCAATTAAGCAATCTTAGGGGTATTGAACTATCTGATAATGTATTATCTATTGGTTAAACCTTTTTGGTTTTTAATTTATATATGATATTAATCTTAATCATATTCTTTTCAAGTAGGTACAAAATATTAAAATATATTTTTTTGATTTTTTAATATATATTATCTATAATTTTATTTATTATACTAATAAATTGGTTATTTATAAGGTTTGTGATGACTTTCTTACCCTTTTTAAATTCAATAAATTCTTAATTAAATTTTTTCTTATTAAACCTGTTATTACCATTAATTAGGCTTATATTATTAATGATATTTAATTTTTTGTTAATAATATATTTTTAATAATCTTATTTTTAATTTAATTAAATTTTTAATAAATTAATAATAGAATTTTAATAATTATATTCTTAAAAATTATGGTTTTAATGTATATATTATTTTTTATAATTAATTTAAATTAAAAGGTTATAAAGAAATTTATCCTAAAAATTAATTTATTAGTATAATATTTGTTTTTAATAATATAGATTAATATTTCTAAATTATAATTATTTAATTAAATTAATTTATAAATTATCTTTAAAATTAAAATAATTATTTTATTTTTAAAAGGCGTTAGAATTATATTTAATTTCTTAATTATAAAATTATATTATTATATATATGATTGGGTGATGATTAATAATTTAATATTTATATTAATTAAAATGGAAATTAAATTCTTATTTTTTTAAAATTTAATTTTAATTATTAGATAAAATTATCTTTTAATATATAATATAGGATTGCTTATAGTTACTTATATTATGGTTAATTTAAATTAATTAGGCAGTATTTGATTTAATATGATATTATTTATATTAATAAAGGTTATTTTTGGGGGTGGTTTGGTTTAAGGTAATAAAGTTTATTGAATTTATTTGGAAATTAATTTGACATATTTATTTAGTGTATTTTTGCAAATGTTCTTAATTAGTTTTTATTTGAATAAATCTTTAAATCTGGGTATATATTTAATTATTTTGTATTAGATTATATTAAACTTTTTATTATAATTAATACTAATTTTTTAGGTTTAAAATTTAATAATAAAAAATATAAAGAAATTAATAATTAATATTATTAATTTAATTTTTAATTTATTAATAATTTTATTATTTTTTATTAATAATGGATTTGTATGTTTAATTTTAATAATTTTATTATTAAGGCCTTTCTATTATTTTATAACATTAATAATTACTATTAATGAATTAACTTTATTATCTTTAAATATAAGTAAGGTTTCTTTAATAAAAATTAAGTTATTTTTATTAATTTTCAATTCCTACTTATAATTATAAGTAGGCTTATCCTAATCAAATATTCTTAATTTTCCTTTAAATATAACACTATTTATTAAAATATTTTTTTTAAATAGAAAAATATCTTTGGTATCTTTAAATGCCTTTTTTAAACAATTACTTTCAATTATAATATCTTTAGAATAATAAAGGATTTTTTTAAAAATTTCTTAATTATTAAAATTTTTGTTATAAATATAGTAATAAAGGTTTTAACTAATAAGAATATCTTTTATCTTAATATTTGCAATAATAATATAAAAGATTTTTGTAATTAGTGGTTTATTTGATCACCTATTCCACCTTCTAATAATGTACAAATAATTATTTCTATTGTAATATATAAAATTATCCTTTTTTATGCGTTTAAATATGGGGCAGAACCTACTATTATGTAATAATAGGTTATCACTTTTCAATTTATAGAAGTAATAAGTACTATATAAATAATTATTACAATTTAAATTATTTAATTAGATAAATTTAAATGTGTTAGATTTATAGTTATAAAAATTAAGTGCTTTAATTTATATAATATTAATATTCACATTAAAGGTATATATATCACTATAAAATCCTTAATTATGACCTTGCTTTAGATAACCTAATATAAAATTGATTAATTTAAGTTCCTAATATATCCCTTTTATCTCTAACATACCAAACTTCATTTTCTCAAATTCTTTTATAATCTAATCCATACTATTATTAAAATTCTTCAAATCTTTAATTATAATTCTAAATTATCTATATAAATTAAAAATAAAATATCTATATTAATTAAATTATTGTTAAAAAGGTTTATTATTATAAGTATTAATATATTTTATTTTTAATTTATTATTTTAGAAATAATTCCTTATATAAATCTCTTCCTTAACCCACTTATTAATTAAATCACAAAATTAAACAAATATATAATTATTAATTTATTTAATTAAGATTTATTCTTTAAGAAATATCTTTTTTATAATTATTAAATTAATTTTTTTAATAATATTATATATATAATAATCTAGGTAAATATCTATAATATAAGCTTCTTTAATTTCCTTTAAAACGTTAATATATTCCTTAATTAAATTAATAATTACAATAGTATTAAATAGCGTAAATCTATTCCCAAATTCTTCAAACCTTTTTCAAAAAGGTTTGAAATTGTTGGAATTACGTGGGGCAAATTTAGCTTTTAATTGATTACAAGCTTCTTCTTAAATGGTAACACCATCAATAATAACCTCAATTTATTTTTTAATATTTTTATTAATTATTTAATAAGGTAGATTTATAATTAAATTAATATTAGCTATTTTATAATATTAAAAAACATAATATATATCTTTAAATCATTAGGTTATATTTAATCCATTAAATAAATAGTAAAAATATCTATTAGGTTTAGGTAAGATGGATTAATATGATATAGCCAAATAAATATTCATACCTTAATTAGTAACATTTATTCTAATAGTAAAAATAAAGGTTATTACTAATTTTTAAATAATAAGTATTAAAATTATCAATATATTTCTAATAATAATTAAAAATGATTGCAGTTACTATATAGTAATTAGCATTATATTAATTATTTATATAAAAAATATTTCTAATCTTACATTAAATAATTTAAATACATTCACAAAAATCAAATGTATTGGTGGTAGACATCCGGGTACAATATGGGGATTAAGTTGGTAAAAAGATTTTAATTGTTTAGGATTTTTTAATTATTAAAATATTATCTGTTTTTAATTAGGTTTATTATTTATAATTATATTTGATCTTTCATAATAACTAATAAAATTAGGTTTAATAATAAAAGAATTTCATTATATAATATTTATAAAAGATAATAAAAGAAATGCTTCAAAAGGCATTATTGTACTTAGTTCAAATTAATCAAATAAAATATTAAATAACTATTCAGTTAGTTGTTATTCTAAAAATATATAAGAAAATAATAATAATTCTAATTACTTCTTATTTAAATTTCAAAAGAAATCCGAAGATTTATATTTTATATAACCATTCTTCTTTACTGCACTTAACTCATTCTCTAAATAAACAGTAATAATTTTAATTTCTAATTATTTCATTTTAAAAACTTTTAAAAAATAGGTTAATTTTAATATAATAATAACTTCAAATAAACCCCATCCCCTCTATACAAATAACCTAATTAAAAAAATAAGTATAAAATTTAAAATTAAATAGTATATATTTCTTTCTTTATAACTTTTTATATATATTACACAACCATTAATCTTATAATAACTTCTATAAACTTATATAATAATTACTAATCTTTTAATATTAATATTTAATTATTTTATCAACCCTACCCTAAAAGGTACAAACTCCAAAAACAATTTAAATTCCATAATTTTATTCCTATTTTATAATAATAACTAATAATTTCTTACTAATTCTTATTAATCATAATATAAATCTTTATATAACTTCCTTTTTCAATATATTAAACTTTTTTGATTATTTTATATTTAATATCTTTATCTTTTTTAAAATACTATATAATATATTCTTATATAATATATATATTAATTAATTAAATATTTTTTATTTTATTATACATAATAATTATTCCCAATATTAATTATATAAAATTTAGGTATATTAAAATTATCTCAAAGATTTTTAGGGTTAAATTAACTTCTTTTACTCCTTATTCTCTCAATTTTGCTTTTTTAATCCTAAAACTATTTTTATCTTAATTAAATGATAATAATTTTAATTAAATAAATATTAATTATATTAACCATACTCTAATCCTCATAAATATTAGTTTTTATAAATTAAATATCTATTTTAATTAACCTAATAATAATTTTAACAAAATTAATTAAACAATTATTAATCTTAATTAATTAAAATAATAACAATTCTTTTAAGATTAAAATTGTAAATTTAAATCCTATAATAATCACCATTAAATAGGAATTTTAATAGTTTTTATAGGATATGTTTTATATTTTAACTAACCTATATTAAGCCAGAGGTTATATAAGTTAGAGGATATAAAATAACTATATTTTAAGGAGGGTAATAAAATAATTAAGTAAAAGATTTAATAAGGGTGATTGCTTATCAATAATAACACATACAAAATTAAATAAATAGTATATTCAATAAAAAAATAAATTTATAAATTATTATAAAATTTATAAAAAGAATATAATAATTTTTACAAATTTAATTTGATTAAATAAGAAAATAATTCCTGAAGGCCTATTTATATCCATATAAACCTATAAGAACCTAAGAAGGGTAGGTTCCATAAAGGTTAATAAGGTCTTTATAAGGTAAGATTTATTATATAATCACACTACCCTAGTTCATTATATATTTATTTTTATAATCTTTTGTAAATATTGTTCTATTATCAAACTTGCAATAATCTTTAAATATTTATATAATATATCTTTTAATATTTATGTTTAATTATCTGATTGGCCTTGTCCTTATTGACATATGATCTGAATATAATTCAAATTTCATAACTATATTTTATAATTATATACCTCTATAATATCTGTAATCCCTTATAATGCTTCGTAATATCCCTATAATGTTTCGTAATTATCTTTATAGGTATCTGATTGATTCTCCATAATGTTTCAGATGTCTGTATATAAGCTCTTTGTCCTTAAATAGCCTAATTAATAATTCTAAATTTGCATCTAATCCATTTTTGATATTTCGGTATTCCAAATTACTTTATATTATGTTATTAGGTTGTATATTATTTAATTGTGCAATTTTAAGGTGTTCTCCATATTTTAGGTTTTTGATATTGATTATATAAAGGTTTTGGATGTATTAAGGTTGGCTTAAAGTTTTTGGGGTTAAATTGATATCTTTCACTCTTCATTTTTAATGTTTATTTTCTTTAACCTAAGGTTATAATTATTTTGATTAGATAGTATCAATTTTAATCAGAATAATATGAGTGGTATTAGCCATATTTTTTAAATTTTTATATATTTTGGTTTTAATTAATATTGATTTTTATAATAATAGTTCTAATAGATAATTATTCTAAAATTAAGGAATTATAATATTTGAAGATTTTGTATAATTGCCACTAAATAGGAACTCTAATAGTTCTTATAGGATATATTTTACATTTCAATTAACCTATAATAATTAAAGGTTATATAAACTTAAGGATATAAAGTGACTATATCCTAACAGAAATATCGAAACAATCAAATAAATAAATTACTATATGTGACTACTTTATAATAATAATATATACAATAAAATATAGACTTAAAAGAATATATATTATTTATATAAAATTATATAAAAACAATCTTTAAAGAATTATCTATAACTTATACTAATTAAGTAAAAAAATAATTATTAAAATTTATATATATTTAAATAAATATATATAAATTTTATAAGGATTTATTAGAAAATCTTCCGGAATAGCTCTTATTACATATTCCTGCTGCGTACTCCTATTACATATCCCTATTGTGTATTCCAACCACGTACTCACATTGCACCAGTTCAATAATTAATTATATCTTAAAAAAGGTATTAAAATAATTAAATAAAAAGATTAATAGAGGTGATTGCTGGCAATGGTAGCTGTTGTTTAATAAATAAAATAGATGTATATTTAATAAAAAAAAGAAATTATAAATTATTGTAAAAAATTATATAAAAGGTGGGGGTTAAAGAGATTAACTTAATTAAATAGGAATTAATTGTTAAGGCTTAGATATTGAATAGGAGTTTTAATTTAGGGTTAATATTAGTTCCTACAAAATATACCCTATACTTTAGTTACCCCATAATTAATTATATTTTGAAGAGGGTAGGTATTAGAGTAATTAAATAAAATGTTAATAAATAAAGATGATTGTTAGCGCTTAAGAAATAAAATAAATAATATATTTAACAAAAAAGAAAAATTATAAATTATTATAAAAAGTTATAAAAAAAACTAATGATTTTGAAGAGCTTAATCTAATTAAATAAAAATTAGCTTTTGAGGGCTTATGTACCTATTGAACAGGGTGCTCTAATTCAAGGTTAATATTATTAAATAAAAATTCGAATAATTAGATACAAAATGATTATATCATAAGGAAAGTATTAAAATGATCAAATAAAATACTAATAAAAATAATTACTAATAATGGTAATTAATGTTTAAATAATGATAAATAAATAATATATTTAATAAAAGAAAGAAATTATAAATTATTATAAAAAACTATATTAAAGGTAATGCTTAAAGATATTAATTTGATTAAACAAAAAAGACAACTTTTGAGGGCCTATTTATGTCCAAAAAAACTGTAGAAATTTTAGAAGGTTTGGTTCTATAGAGGTTAATAGGATCTTATAAAGTAATTTCAGTTACGTAATCACAGTACTTCGGTTTAATATAATACGTATTTTATAAGCTTATATAATTTTTACTAAAATCGGGCTATTGTGATGCCCCGCAGGGGTGCCCTCTTGTTTCTACATACTAAAGTTCCCATTTAATTAGTACCTTTTAACATTTATTTATTGGAATCTCCAAATGCATTTCATCTTAATTAGGTACTTCTTCTACTTTTTGATTAACATCCACCACTTAACTCAATATGTCAAGTAAGTTTAAACACTCGGATGAGTTGCCCGTAGTTGTACGGGACTTATAGCAACAATCCTACTCCATGCACAATGGCACTCAATAGGCATGACAGGTACAGTTTTTGAATCTGACAAGGAAAAAAATATCAATACGTTCCATTCCCCTATGCATTCCAATCCACCTCCCCTCCTGCTTTTCCCTCTCCCTGTTTAAGACCGCCGCTATATCCATATCAAGTCAGCATACCATTATAAACCTCAACGCAGCAGCAAACACCAATTCCAAACCACATCGTATTACTCACGTTCCTCTCCAGAATTTGGGGTCGACCTTGTCATCAGAGGCGGGTGCCGCCCGGTCGTGACGCTTTTCGAACTCCTGGTTATGCCTTTCGACTTCCTGCTTTTGTTCGTCACTCAGTCCCTCCTTGACGGCGGGGACCGCCTGGTTGTGGATCTTGGGACTGGGCTTGCCCTTGCCCTGAGGTCCTTTTAGAGCCTCACCTCCATTCTGGCTCGCCGCGTTGGCGATCGTCCCGCCAGTAGGACTACCTCCCGTCTCAGTGGCCTCTTTAGACCTGGATCCTCCAGACTGCGCGCTGGCGTCCTCGGGGGATTTCTGTCCAGACTCGCGAGCAGCTGCATTCTTCATGCTTTCTGATAAGCCAGCCTTGGTAGGGCCACCTCCAGTTCCCTTGCCTACATCTGGTGGGCTTGGGCCGGGGTGCTCTGACGATTGCTGTGCGGCACTTGATGGCTGGCTCTGAGGACCTTCGGCAGCTGGGTCTCCCGTTCCATCACCATAACCTTGTTGCGAAAAGTGACGGTGACCAGTCGCAAGAGTACGATAAGCTTGAGGGGCGCGTGTCCGGGTGGCCCTCAAGACGTTTAACGAGTTACCAATGCGAATAGCTACCATTTTGAATGATTATAATTGGTACTGATAACGGTGAACACTTCTTTGAATGATGATGATAAATTAAGAGAAATTGGAGAAAGGCATGCTTTTGAATTAAAAACACTCGATACCTTTAAGATGATAGCAGCCGATCAACGTAGTCATAACTGTGATGCCATATGAGGGATGATGAAGTATGACATCATGACAAGACTTCGTGATTGAAAATCTACTTACTTGCCTACGTAGCCCTGGCAAGGTTTGCTAGAATTTGCCATCCATAATGTATTACTGTAGTTAAAATGGAAGCTCTTCAGCTCTGAAGAACCGATCAGATCAATGCCGCTGAAATTGGATATCAAAATGCTAGTGATGCCTCGGAAAACTTGGTAGCCTCTGAACTCGAGCGTTTGCCCAAGGTTCCTGTACCAACGCGATACCTATCTTCATCCGATAGTTCCATCATCTTGCTCAGAGTTACTTTAAAATTATCTACTTACTAGGTCGGTATCTAAAAGTTTAAACTCCGTTAACCAGAGACCAACGACCAACATTAGAGCAAACATAAATGTTCCTTATTAATTGGGAACTTAGATACATATCGCTGAATTTGAATTCATGTAACTATTGTACCAGGTACCTAGTTATGCTGTGGCTTTGAACCGTTATGCCCAGTTAAAGAATGTGGCTGCGCGCAGCTATTAGCGCCTGATCTCGTGCTCAATTAGAGCGACGAGCTGCAGCGCCTTATCAGCTAGGGTCTGAATCGGGTAGGTATCAGCGCAGGTCCGACCATCCCAGCCAGCGCTAATCCACAGGTAATCCATATAGCAGCCCAGACTGCCTTAGCCTGCTTAGTAGGTCTTCAAACAGGTACAACAACATCTGCAACTACAACCTCTCAACTTCAACAATACAACATCGTCCTATCACCATCTACCAATAACAGTCGCACAAGTTCCGTTACCTTATTCGGAGCTTGACTCTTCAACCCAGCGCATAAATTCGGGTTTCTCAATCAACCCGAATTAAACCTAGTCGTTTCCTAAACACTGACGCAGCCCACCGACTCTCCAGCTTTCGCCTCCAACCTCCGTCATGGCTTCTAGGAAAGGGGCTATCTTGAAGGTAACGACGAAGATTATCTCGACTATGAATTAGTTCTTTGGCGTGGTCCTTGTAAACTGACGTTGCATATACTTAGGTTATCGTCCTCGGCGACAGCGGCGTTGGAAAGACGAGTCTGCTGAACCAATATGTATGTTATGATCGCTGATCCGACCCGTCCTCTCTACGATATCCTGCCTCTGCCACTTAAATTATCCGAAATTAATATTATTGTTGGATAGGTCAATAAGAAATTCAGCGCCAGTTACAAGGCTACTATCGGCGCCGACTTCTTGATCCAGAAGGTCCTAATTGATGACCAACAAGTTACAGTGCAGGTATGGAATGGTAGCAAGCGTATCGAAGGCGATAGCTAACAAGAAACAGCTCTGGGATACAGCCGGCCAGGAGCGCTTCCAATCCTTGGGTGTTGCGTTTTATCGAGGTGCCGACTGCTGCGTGCTAGTCTTCGACGTCAACAACTCGAAGAGTTTCGATTCCCTAGATAGTTGGAGAGATGAGTTCTTGATCCAAGCTTCCCCGAGGGATCCCGAGAACTTTCCTTTCGTAAGAGCAATCCATTCTACCATATTCTGAATCCGACTAATCAGACTAAAGGTCGTCCTTGGAAACAAGATCGACGTTGACGAGAGCAAGCGAGTAGTAAGTTTGAATTGGGCTAGCATTTACCAGATCACACGTACTTACGGCCTACAGGTTTCAAGTAAGAGGGCAGCTACTTTCTGCCACTCTAAGGGCGACATCCCTTATTTTGAGACTAGTGCAAAGGAGGCGGTCAATGTCGAGCAAGCATTTGATGGTAATTTCCAACTCCCTTTTCGTTCGTAGTTTTGTCTAATCCATATCCTAGTTATTGCGAGACACGCGCTGGCGCAGGAGGAGTCCGAAGAGTTCAGTGGAGACTTCCAAGACCCCATCAACATTCACATTGAGAACGATCGCGATGGTTGCGCATGTTAAGAGTGGTCAAATAGAATATTAAGAGCATTTTGTCCATTCCATGCGACACCATTCCACTAACCACAAAGGTCGCCGAGTCAAATTGAACCTTGGCCATCTTTGCAGCACGATGCACATTCTCAACCATCGTTCATCTCTTTGTATGGAAGACATCAGATTTTAGGGGCTCTTGGGGACATGTTACAGATGTGGAACAGTGAGATTCTCAGAACCACGCCTATAATGAGTGTATAGAGATGACTGATACATTGCATTTTCGCTTTTTTTTTTTCCGTCTCATTGTTGCAGTATGGTACTGCTGAATTCGAGACGTAGGCGTCTTTTCATCATCCAGGTTTACGTATGCAGGCCTTGATTAAGGCATCGCAATATTTCAGGTAGCATTCATAAGTGATTATTTAACTCTTATCCTACGATTCATCTTTCTAATGTTATGGCTTGTGAATGTTTTTTGCTGCCTAACTAATGATATAGGGGGTAGGTACCTAGGTACCTAAATACATTGGCTTACCCAGTCATCAGACAACAAAACTCATGTGCTATTTATCTGCTGTCATCAATCGTCAATCGGAACCATGGAAGTTGTGATAACATAGGTATGCAATTACCTATATGGTGGGATGACCTAATAAGAGTACCTAAATACATGAGGCAGGAGGTTTACATAGGTCCATACCTATGTCCACGGGTATTGCATTAGGTACCTAAAATAACGTAAAATAATGCGTTATGACACGCAGAAGCTCAGGGGTTTAAAATTTTAATGTCTCGGCGTCTTAAATCACCGACGGCGCCGCATCGGTAACTCTTAGGGATTGAACGGATTGAACCCTTCAACGTGCATGTTTCAAATCCTCGAATTCACCCTCTTTTGGCCAGCTTATTGTTTCGTTCTTTTCTTGCCCCTCGTGTAAGGTGCCTATATGTCCTTGCCGGCCCCTATGTAAACTTGATCCTTGCGACTATCAGCGTCGATCCTCTCTTTTTTGTTTGTTCGGATAATAAATGCTTCCGCCTCACCGCGACCGTTGCTACACCCCGGCGGGATTCATAGGTTCCAAAGGTTTTTTTTTCATTTGCAGTACGTTGCGACTATTGGACCAAACGACAATATGGCTGCGCCAGAATCAATACTCGCAGCCGGAGAGAGGCAGCCCGGACTTGACGTTCCTAGAAGGAGACTTTCCGAGCCGCCGGTTCCGTCTGAGAATATGACCGGATCATCCGCATCGTGGGGGAGCATTCCGAGCTTGGGACGGAAGGGAGGAATTAGGAACATGGCCAGGAGAACCCTGGGCATTAGTCTTTTATTACTCACCGTATTCCTATGGACGGCGTCCAACTTCCTCGCCAGCGTGAGTATTCCACGAGCAAGACCAATGGCTCCCCTTCAACTACTAACTATTACGAGTATATTTTCTCCGATCATACCTACGATAAACCATTCTTCCTAGTGTATATGAACACATCCATATTCGCGCTGTCGATGATACCAATATCTATAAAATATATAATACAAAATGGTGGTTTTGCTCGTGTCAAGAACCAGGCGATTCAGGAGTGGAGGATGAGGTACCAAGGGGTAGAGCGACTAAAGTCGCAAGAGGAGGAAGAAGCAGTTACAGTGGGCGAGAGGCTACTAGGAGACGACGATGATGGGAGTTTCGAAATAGTCGACCCGCCGAGGACCGAGGACAAGCTGTCATTCCTAGAGACGGCGCGGTATAGTCTCGAGTTCTGCATGATCTGGTTCCTGGGGAACTACTTTGCATCGGCGTGCCTGGAGTACACGAGCGTGGCGAGCGTTACGATCCTCACATCTACGAGTAGCGTATGGACGCTAATCTTCTGCGCCGTCATGCGCATCGAGCCTTTCTCCGTACGTAAGCTGATCGGCGTGCTGGCCTCGCTTGCGGGGATCATACTTATCTCGACCGTGGATCTCTCGGGCAAGGATAACGACGATAACCGCGGAAACTTCCCACACAAGAGCCAGCAGCAGATCGCTATCGGCGACGCTATGGCCTTCTTTAGCGCTGTTGTTTATGGGCTGTATGTGGTCGTAATGAAGGTCCGCATCGGAAACGAGGATCGCGTTAATATGCCCTTGTTTTTCGGACTCGTGGGCATCTTTAATATTCTTTTTCTGTGGCCTCTATTTATCATCCTGCATATTACAGGAATCGAACCAGTATGTGCCATGCCTGCATGCAACCAAAAAGATTGCTCCAGAGTTACTAACAGAGAATAGTTTGAACTGCCGCCAAGCGGTAAGGTATGGGCAATCATCATACTCAACTCGTTATCTTCTTTCGTCTCGGATATCTCGTGGGCCTATGCCATGTTACTCACGACACCGTTGGTTGTCACCGTCGGATTATCTCTAACCATACCGTTATCCCTAATTGGTGAAATGATCCAATATGCGCAGTATTCGAGTTTTATATATTGGATCGGCGCTGCGATCGTGTTAGTTTCGTTCATATTTGTCAATAACGAGAGCCATGATGAAGACGAAGGAGCAAAGGCTGGCTCCGAAAGAGCAAATAGAACGGCAGAGCCGTAGTTTTGACACATTTGGCTTTTTCTTCACTCTTGGATGGGATCGTTATCATTATTCGTACGGCGTCTCGGTTCAGCGAATACGGGGTTCGACAACCGGTTCATAGATATTAGGCATGACATTACCATATCATAGATAGAACGGATCCTCTAGGCCTGTATCACAAACGGGAATAAGAGATGAGATACCTCGCATAACTAACTCACCTAATATGTAAGTTGTCTCTAACTAAGGGGTACCTAATGGGCGTCCTTAATATCATATACCATCAGATTCAATATTCGCCAAGCTTGAGATGTTCATTCTCAAGGCTCTGCAAGCAGGTGACTTGTTAGGTATACGCTATCCGACCTATTCTAAGCACCTAAATCAGATTAGATTCATCAACTTGACCATGTGAGAAATTGATCATGAGACATGTGACATAACAAAGTAGAGAAGTACATATGTGCCCGGTAGTTGACAGCCATACGTTCATACAGATTTAATAAGCAAGGCAGACACATACGTTGAAGATTCTCACGAGAATCAACTCTACATAGTAAGCTGGACCAACACCCACGCTACGCCAACTACTCCTAATTCCCCAGAACTTGAAGGATTTAGCATTTAACTTAGGAAACCAACCTAGACCACAACTGAACTAGCTTCCGAGGCGGCTTTTCTCTTCTTTTGCTCTAAACCAGCGGTGAAAGAATGACATCAATAGCTTCCCGTCCAGAGCCATCCGGTCGGATTTTTCTACGCCCTTCTTGTTTGAAACAGAGTGTTTGTTTTAGAAGCTAGAAGATGCCGCATGGCTATATGCGTAGCTTAAATACGTGCATGATATGACTCACTAAGGGGTATTTGGGGGGGGGGGGTTTGGTTTGTTTTTGTTTCTCAGATCCAAGAAGACGTTGAGATGTTGAGATGCTGGATGCTAGGTATATCCCTCTAGGTTAGTCCGTAGTTTCGTTTGCAGTCTTCTTTCCAACCGGGCATCAACGTCTGATGCAAGCAGCCTAGCCCGGAGTTGCGTTTTGTCGTCCACGTTTGGGTGGCAACACGGGTCGTCCTCAGACCGTTTTCTTCTCGCGTCCGCCGCCATCGGCGTCGCCACTCTTTACTTAGCTTCGGCTGTGGCTTCTGTGGTTTGTCCGGGATCGGGTGCTATATGTGCACGACAGAGCCGAAGCGCAATTTCAATCCAATTCCAAGTCATCGGTGTTGTGATCACACACTCATTTATATATATATAATTTTTTTTATTCTTTCCGGGGATCCCAGGTGTGACCTGGAAAGCGAGTACATTGGCTCTGTTCGTTACAAAAAGCGCGTGGTTACCTTTCGTTGGATCCATTCTGAGTGAAGTAAGTGTGCCACTCTTGCTCTACAGTCAGTATACGATAGACTTACACTTGCCCTGTTCATATGTAATACCGCTGTCAGTCGTCTTTTTGCGGAAAGGACTGGTTAAGGACTGTGATCGTGACTTCGAACTTATCAACGTCAGTCACCTGCTCCGTCACCTACTCGGTCATCAGCTTATTCACTGAACCGGGTCTCTGGGTCAGGCCTCCATTCAGCCCTGCTTTCTTTTATTTAACTCCTCCCTAGGAGACTACGTCTACTTGATCCTTAAATTTCCAATCCTAAAATTACGTGACCTAAAAGCCACTACACTCTCTAATACCAACTTTCCATCACTTATCACCATGCCTTCCAAGACTGAAGACACCGCTGTCGGCACTCCTACTCTGGGCGAGGAGATCAACGCCGCCACACGCCCTATGCACACCAGACTCAATAAGCTTGTCGTCTCCCGCTTGCGTCTGGCTCTTCCTCCCTTCGTTGACGATCCGAAGAATTATGTTACTGGGTTGCTACATATCGCGCCCATCTACCAAGTCTTCGAGAGGGAATGGAATGCCATTTTAGAGGGCACCCCCGAGGCTGCAAAGACGGAACCTCGGGTGCGCGCGCTTCTATCAGACATATACGTCCATGGCTTGGCACGGGTGGACGCCATACACGAGGACGTTTCCATACTCCTCGGGCGAGACAACGCCCTTGTACGCTCTCGGGTGGAATCGATATCGCACGCGGCCGTTCTCGGCGACTATAAGGAACACATCCACAAGACCATCCAGGAACGTCCGCACGTCTTAGTCGCCTACGCCTGGGTTCTTTATATGGCTTTGTTCTCCGGCGGCCGCTTTATCCGAGCGTCACTCGAGCGCACCGACCGGAACACGGGGTTCCGGGCCCCGGCACCCGACGAAGACAAGCACAACCCCTGGGATAGAATGCCGGGCGCTTTCAACGCCTTCTGCGCCGAGGCCGAGCTTCGAAAACGGGCCCGGATCCCCCCGCCTATGAACTTCTTCAGCTTCGACACGCCGGAGGAGGGCGAGGACTTGAAGAAGATGTTCAAGGAGGCGCTGGTCGAAGCTACTTCGCCCCCGAACTCGAAGCTGACTGAGGAAGAGCGCGCGGATGTGGTCCGCGAGGCGCAGAATATTTTTGAATACATGATCCGCATCGTGGGCGAATTAGACGAGATCTGCGGCACCGAGTACGAGGAGCAAGCGGCGGCCGCCACGGCCAAGTAGGGATGTGGAAGGAGGCCGCCGCCTATAAGTCTGAAGAGCCGCGATAGCGTGGTCATGGAACGGGAGAAGAGGATGAGGGCGGCTGCGAAGGGGAGAAGAGCCGGGCACGGCGTGAGGAGGGGAGATACCGCGCCTCCTCTGGATTCCGGCTCGGGGAGTGGGGACGCAGACGGAGGCGGAGGTGGCAGGGGGACTGTGAGGTTCCGATAGATGCGATGGGATGCGACGGCGGATTTTGGCGGGAATAGGGATAGGGAGTCTGGACTTGGAGATACCCTAAGACTGCATTTTTAGGAATAAATTTTTCCTTCTAAACGTACATCGTGCGTTGCAATGCGTTAGGAATTAAGTGTCTTAGCTATTATTTAACAATATGGTTTTATTACAAGCGCATGGCGGTTCGTGGGTGTATTTTTACGTGATTTCGGGGGGTTTACTACTAGGGACACTATGAGATTGTTATTGAGCTCCTATTCAGTAATCTGGGAGAAGATATCTTGGACGGACAACCAATCCTAGCCAGAACAGGCTGTTGGTTTATTAATCATGTTTGTATTAATTACAGAGCGTTGCAAGAGTATTCGGAACAATCACAATTAGACATTACAATCAACAATTCCTCATAACAGGACACAAAGCTCGAATCAAACAGACATGGACGATGTTGCAAAACTTTTCTGTATTATTTCAGAACAAGAGCCCAAGCAAGCCATGCCGAGCTCCGGAACTGCCAGATACGCTGCAACTGCTGCGGCTGGCTATGCTGTCTAATACACACGGTATGTATGGTATGGTACGGGCAATGCAATCGATGGCGGCGGGGCGCGTGCGTAGCCCGCCTTCTCTCTATCCGTCTGTCCGCCTCGCGGGACGGAACTGGGTATCATCAAATCAAACGATGTTTATAAACGAGGAAATAAACTAAGTACTGGAAAGGCGCGGGTCGGTTGGTGATTATTAGGTCTTTTCCCCTTGGGTATAAGTGGTAGCGAGGCGGTGTGTATATGTATGGTGGTGATATGTAGGTGGTGGAGGGTGAGTTTCCCTCAAGACAAGAGGTTCGAACCCCTGAGACGTGGTGGTGGTTTTGCACGTCTTTGGTAGGTTCTGGTTGTATTAATTACAAGGCTCATTGCGTCAATGTGGACCAATGTTGACCATAATGTGTATGAGTATGGGTTGCGACTTTGCGGGATTACGGTCTATGTGCCGAAGATGTTGTCCGTATTAGGATCCTGATTAGTTGGGATGGAGTCGTAATACGACTCAAATCCTGACTGGTCGTGGTGTTTTGGATAAGATTCATATTCGGCCAAGTCCAGTAGAAACTTGACCTGCTCATCAGCAGTCTCTTTATAAGCTAACAGTGTCGAATGCGTCGGGCTCATAAGCGGTCGTATCAAAGTTACTGGGTGTGGTCGCACAAATCTCGGACTCAATCTTATATCGGATTTTCCATGCCCACGGGCGGCACGGGCGGAACAACCGTAGCGCTGCTATCACCGCTCTGGGATACCGCGGTGGCCTGTGTAACGCTGGGACTTGGTTTTCCGCCGCTTCGCGAACTTCCCGCCCCCAAGCCGCGCTTCATCATCTTGCCGAGCACGGTCACGAGTTCGCACGCGTCGTCGTACATGTCATCGTCGAGTCCCTCTGTTGCCTCGTACACTTCTGCAATGGTCTCCTTCGCTAATCGTCGGCTACCCTCTCGGTCGTGGACACAATCGTATAAGAATGCCGCATACTCCGTCCTTACGGATAGTCGTAGCGAGTGTGATCCCCACAGTAAGTTGTCTGCCAACGCAATCGCTTCTCGGAAGTATTGGTGTGCTGTTGGTAAGTAATCCACGGACGGTAGTAGAAACGCGGCAGCCGCCTCGGGTGTTATGTGCGGCACTTGGGCCTCGAAGCCAGGAGGTGGTGCAGGTGCGCCTTGCTCGTACGGGTGGGTGGGCTGAACCGATGATCGCAGATACTGGGGTGGTACGTATGCCATCGGGTTGCTTCTATCCACGCCTTTCCCCTTATCAACTCGTAACGGCTCCGGTGTCATCCCCGCGGCGGCGAGGGCTTGCGGTGTCGTTGCGATTCCCATTGGCGAAACCGGGGGGTTGTTATGGAACAAAACGAAGATGTGATAGAAAGATGCGCGTAATTTGTACGCGAGGACCTTGAGTTCGACATAGTCGCCGACCATAGGTAATACGTACTGCTCGAGCATCACGAGGCCTTCGCGCGAAAGCCATAGAATGTGGAAGTAAAGCTCGAGAGACTGAGTCATGCGCGTGGTATCAAGACAGCGCTGCTTACGCGCCTTTACCAATTGTCCGGCTACATTGATGGAAAGCCCCAAGATCTTGAAAAGCATCGACGCAAGCAGCGCATTGTTGGGCTCAACAGCTTTTGCGAGGCGTCCGAGGAACTTCTGGTCGACCTCGGAGGACGCCATTGAAAATATTGCTGGAAAGGGGTAAACGCCGAGGCCCTGTGATTATGTGAGAAACGAACTTCAGCGCGCAACTTTGGAGGGTGGCTTGTATAATAATAAGAGGCGTAGAAGTTGATATCGTAAATAGAAGAGAAGCTCAAGCTTGGTATTCGCAAGGTTTGTTGTTGTTGCTGCTGTACAAGTGGTATAGATGAATGAAGATATCTCCACAGGCATCGGAGAAGTGTGTGATAAGGGCATATAGATATACGCGTAGCAACTTAATCCAGGGCGAACGTACCTTAAAAAAACCCCTGATATTCCCTGGAAAATGCTTCCTTAGCTCTTTATACCCCAAGGCTCTTTGCGCAGCTTGTTGCTCAGGTATGCTGTGGGCTTAGGCGTGGCGTAAACAATGGCAGGAATAGCTGTTTCAAACAGGCGCAAATCTCGATTGCCTAGGATAATGAGGATGTTTTTAAGTCAAAGATGCTCGGTGAAAGCTGAGATTAAGACCGTAGTGACTGAGGTCGTGCTAGAATTGTTGACAGATCGACAAGCTGGGACTGGCTGAATCACTCACGCCAGCTGTAGACGACTTCGATAACGAATGACTGGCAATGCGACTCAGTCTCCACGTTAGCGTGAGAAACAGTCGTTGCTGGAAGAGTCGAAAACGCGCGTGGACCTAAAGCGTCGTCCCAATTCCGCACTTCTCGTTCGTCCTTTGTCTGTACTATAGGCGAAAAAAAACTCCAAGTATGATAGACACGACGTCTTCCTACGCAAAACCTTGACCAAAACGTACAACGCAACCAGAATTAAACATTCGAAAATTATTACAGTAGACTAGCGTCGCGAAGTATTAGCTGGCGCAAGCTCATCGGCCACAACCACCCTGGTAGGAGGTGATGCGCTGGCACTGCTATTGGAGGGGGACAAACTGACCAATATGATACAGCGAAAGTAATACAAGGTTGACAGACCCAGGTCGCAAGTCCAGAGCAGGGCCAGAAAAAAAAGATTTAGACAGAGATAGTAAACCAACGAGGGAGAGAAAATTGTATGGAGAGTGATGACGGAGGCTGAAGTAGGGCTGTTGATGCGGCGGCAATGGTGGCAGGTGGTGTTCTAAGACTTGTTCGATCGTGAAGCATTTCGACGTCAGTAGCGCACACTCCTTCCTCTGATTCGACGAACGATCGAGTCCGGACCGCTGATCAAAGCGAGACGTGCGTGCAAGTAGGTACAACCACACGACAACGGCTAACCGGGGTTAAGTCATATATACCTTTACGTACAGCACAGCACACTACCCAATTCCAAATCCCAAATTCCAGGATATTCTCCGTTGGACAGGGGGTGGAGTGGCAGAAAAAAAAAAACCAACCTAAGAAAACCTGGGAAGGGGAAAGCGAGCTGGCTTCGGTTTCGTGATCCCGAGGGAACGAACCCAAGTGGCAGCGTGGCGGTGTGAGGTCAACGAGGGCCTCCTCGATTGGCGAAGTTTCCAGGCTTTTGGGACGAATGTGGAGTTTTGGTCCGCTATGAGACTGGTCTGGTTATATGTAATGTCGAAAACTTCTTGGCCCCCGCGACGTTTTTCTCTAAGCGGCTCCAGAAGTCGACATTAGCGTTGGTGTTCTCTCATAGGCGGTTCTTTTTTTACGACAAGGGGGACTGTAGGGTAGTGGTTGGGCAATGATGATAACGATGGCACGAGCTTTAAGCTTCTATGCTGCTTCTTTCTTGCTTGCTTTACTGCTCTTCTTTAATAAGGGGGAGGACACGCGGGCGGATGTAAATAATGTGTTGTGTGCTGCTGCGCTTATGCATGTATATAGGTACGTATGTAGGAATATAAGTCTTGGCTAAAGATCTGCGTGGGAGGAAAATAGAAATAATATCTACCTAATTACTCAGGAGTACCGCAGGATGAACGAATGTTCTTTGCATAAGCGGACCGAACTTCTAAGGTCGTCCCTCCGTACGGTTGCAGATACACGCGTTCGCGTCGGATCGTTATAAGCGCTCGCCTTCTGGATGCGACGCTGGGGCTGGGGAAGCGTGGAGTCAAGGGTCAAGTCAAAGGGGGGGAGGGAATAGAGGAAAGGGGGATATTGAAGATATTGGTGTCAAGAAGCCATATCCAGATTAACCACGAGAGCCTTGTGTGTGTAGTACCTGTACCGGGTGCAGACAGTTTAGTTTCCGATCTCTAGTAAAGGGAACGTGCTGTGAGTGACAAGCGAATGAGAGGCCGTTTATCGTGCAGCAGCTTTGATGCAAGATGAGTTGTCCACTTTGCCGGGGGACCTCTGCTAATAGTAGAGCCTAGAGGAAGACCTAGAAAAGAGCCTGCCTTAAGAGCTTGTAGTCAACGAGGCCGGACGGGAAGTCTAATTGTTAAGTCCAGCAAGCTTCCTAGGTTTCGGGTCCGAGACGGAGTTTCGAGTCTTGGAAGTGGTGTTACTTGGAGGTATATAATATAACAATTAGGCTCTCGGAGACGTTACGATAATATTAACGACTTAGCCTATCGAGTCCCTAAGTCTGCTTTCGGTAGAGTTGATTCGCGAGAAAAAAGGAAAGGGAGTAATTAAAAAAAGAGTTCGGCTTGACGATCCTAGAAATTACATACATACTTTTTTTCTTGGATTTTTACGACGGGCCCAGCCGCCACGCGCGCAAACACGTCCCAAAGAGTGAGATTTTCCAGGAACGACAGGGTTCAGGGGACTTATTATCAACGTCTTTATCTCCAGCCTCTCGTCCTAAACTTTTCTCGACTCTTGTCACTCGGGTTAGTAGTTACTAGTAACGACGATAATTAGGGCGATACCAAGTCTATTGGGCAAATAGTAGCTTCGTCATCGAGACAATGGGCTATATATACGAAAGCTTCATTTCTCGACTTTCGAGTCTATCGTCTTGAATGGTCTCTTATAATTCGAGTTTTAAAAGCATGGGTGAAACCTCGTAACCCCGTATTAACAATCCCGCTCTTACACTAGGTTCCGTTGCGTATTACCTCGCTTCTCTACATCATCATCATCTTCTTCTTCTTCTTCATCGTCATTCGAGCCGGGCTTTCAAGTTGTTCCTCGCACTTGGACTTAAGCACCTAGGTTAGGACGATATTCTTGTACTAGTGCCCGTCCCGTGGCTACGGGTTTTTAGTCTGCGGGCTAATGCCACGATACACTTGTCTAAGACACCTGAATCACACTCATGTGGCATAATCCGTGGGGCGCAAAGTTAGAGAATGGTCTAACCTAGGTAGCTCGAGGCCAGACAACGGAGAAACTGTACGATTTCGTCTGGTAGTCTACGGCTAGCGACAACTGTGCTACTGGAACACGCTCGGGTTATCCTATGTGGTGTATTCTTAAGATATAGTCAGCAGGGAAGTTCTACACTAACCTGGTAGACATTCTATCCTTCCCATCTAACCTAGGCACTACGATATTCGTCAGTTCAAAACCGCACATTAGCAACAGATAACGCGCGCATCGCATTACCACAGTTTGCTGTGTCGCGGATGCTGACAGGGGAGCCCGGCCGGGCGAGAGCCATTGACCAATAACCAGCGAGGAGAATCAAGATCCCCGATCCCAACCACCCGATTTTCTTATTTGGGGGTAGACTGTAGCTAATGACTTAACGCGGTTGCTATTAATAATAACGGCGGGTTGGCCTCTGTTGGTTTTACGCCTGTACACTGGGTTAGATGGTCTGTTAGATGGTCTCTTTGCATGAAAGGTGCTGCTAACGCAGAGAAAGCTCGTCGGATGACCTCACGAGTCGATATAAGACGAGAGAAATAGCAACAAGAGAACAAGAAAAATGGCGTCTTGCTTTCTCCGCTTCCAGGTCTTCGAATATGCGGCCTATCGAATTATCGTCCACTCAACAGCGCCCGTCAATCTATTTCACAGGCTACGGAACCTGCGGCCATCGTCACAATCTTGATTACCTACGTCCCATAGCAAGGGACGGGATGCTCCACTGCTACGGTCGATACGCGCAACAAACGAGCTGTGGAAACTGGCGGTGAGAAAAGAACACAGCAGCGCGTTTTCTCCTCTTCGCTCTTATTCTTTCCTACTTCCTGTCATTAGCCCGAAACGACAACTTATCTAGTGTATGCAGGTGTTGCAGTAGGATCATTCAGCAGCAGTTGGTACCCGGTTCTGGAATTCTGCCGCCTTTAGTAAATGATATGATTTCTCTTAACCTAGACGAAGAGGATCGGGGTAAGCTTAGGTAGCTACATGCGGTTGGGCATTCAATGAGCAAACAATACATATACCTAGAGTAGGTAGGTAGTTAGGGGCATTCGCCAAGTTGTCTCAGTATGTCCACCCGGCATTTCGTCAGCTGCACGCGTAGAATCAGCGTTGTTTTAATTCGATAGCTGCATGTCGCAGTAGCTTATATACCTCTGCATGCAGCCCTACAGGAGGCAGGTCATTATAAGTAACAAATTAAAGGCTTGATTGGATCGAACAAGGTGCCCATGATTGACCGAATTACATTAATTTGGACGTTGATTTGCTCAACTTGCGTGAAATTACATTTGTAGTTCGGCGTATAAGAGAGTGCCATTGGCAATCCTACGCTGAAAGCCTTGGTCCATTAGTGGTGGACGTCCAATATGTGCTGTATTGACCTCCAACAGCATATACATGGACTGTTCGGTGGGAATTAGAGATGGGCTAGGGAATACCCCAGTATAATATGTCAACATTAGTAGGACTGGCTTCAAAAGGGGGGGATATATGGCACGAACTAAAGTTGGCCATGAGGCTTGCATTTACTTGCATGAGAGGTGGGCCAACTCTGAACTGTTGCATATCTACTAAGGGAGTGTCGTTTAATAGTGATCAAGCTTCCCTCTATAGAAAGGTAGTTTATTGACACCTTAGTTACATTACCTATCTTGAGCTTTGTCTGCGCAGTCCCGATGTCCATCAGATTCGGGATTCATACATCCCACGAGAATATTAACATTGCGCCATAATAATTTACAGAAAAGCTAGGCGGGCATCCGATCATAAAGGCTGACTTCTCCGTATTCGGGGTTTTCATTAAATCTAAACTCATGTGCAAAAAGAAGCTCATCCATCGAGCTCTAAAGCAAACATAGGGGTATAATCCAGAGCTTGGAACGCTCAATGCTGAATACTGGTTCCTACCAGACGCCATGCTATACACCTGACCTCGACCTTATTTTCCTTTACTCCTCGTCGTCATCAGGCTGATCCCAGTCGTCCCCAACGTCCGCCCAGCCACATCCCCAACGTCGACCGCCTGTCTCACCACCTGTCCTGAGGTCCGCCGCCTCTTCTCTTCCTTCGCTCCAACATCGAATCAAATAGTCATCGCCCACCGTCACGAGCTTACCCTTGCTAGTCCAAGTTAACGCACCGACCTCGCTTTCGTGTCCTCGGACCAGTGGCGTTCCCATCCGAATAATAGGTATATCGTCGTTAAGTCTAGCTGAAAGATTGGCAGTACTATTGTTCCGGAAAAGCGGTCGGCGTACTGTGCTCGAGTC
The DNA here is from genome assembly GCA_025201765.1 of Daldinia sp. FL1419. NCBI lineage: Eukaryota > Fungi > Ascomycota > Sordariomycetes > Xylariales > Hypoxylaceae > Daldinia > Daldinia sp. FL1419. The sequence goes on from MU623448.1 coordinate 23,663, forward strand.
CGTAGATGAAAAGCTAGTGTTCAATCCCGGCTGCTGCTGAGAAACACCTATCGTAGAGTCTTCCAGACTTAGCGAACCTGTTCCGCCTAGAAGATCGTCCCTGAAATATCGCTCTTGTGTAGGGAATAGCATAGCGCAACAGTCGCTACTCCCTACGGCCAAGAGTTCACTTCTACCATCACGGGCTGGCCTGATGGCAGCTTTAACGTAGAAACTGGTTGCGTGAAACGACGGGTGTCGGAACCCGTACATAGGTCCTAGACCTTGGTGAGGCACTGCATTGTGTCGTCGTCGAGGAGGCTCGCCGTTCCGTGTAGAGAGTTCCGGAGCGTGTCCTAGAATAAGGTGGGCCGCTGAATATGCATACACAGTGTTATCCTTGCACACGGCATAGAGCCGAGAGGCATCGGTATTAAGAGCCAGAGATGAGATCCCAAAAGGTCTCCAATGTTGATGCGAAGAGGGAGGAGCGGTCACTGATAATGGAGAGGGAACCTTCTGGCGAGACGAGTGAATGGCGCGGATATCCCAAAGTTTGATAGAAGCGTCCGCCTCACAGGCAGTAAGTAGCAAATGTTCCTGTCCCGGAGGCAGGAATTGGAGGGCAGTGACAGATACATCGCCTACTCGGTTAGGTTGCTCACGATGCGATGGGATATCCCCGGGCCCAAGGTTTGACGCTTGCTGGGCTTGACGTGACGTGCGTACGTGGGCGTGATATAGACTATTTACCGCACAGCCTTGCTTGGGTGCTGGCCGTCGGTATCGTAGGGCAACTTCCCGTTCCTCGGGTGCTAGTATGTCCTGCACTGGCTTTCCTGCACAACGAAGGTCCCATATTTGAACACTGCCGTCACGGGAGGATGTTGCTAGGACGCTACCGTTAGACTTGCCTGGCTGGAAGCGAACTTGTTTGAGAGAGGCGGTATGGTTTTGAAGAATTGCAATTGGAGTCTGTGTCATCATATCTATAACTCTTCCAGTTTGATCTCCAGATGCAGTAGCTAGACGGTAGTCGTCATCAGAGAACGACAAGTCGATGATAGCATTGGTGTGAGCCTGAAAACATAGATGAATACTGCGGAATGGTGCAGACGAATCGCCAGACGAGTCCAATAGACGGACTCGGCCTTCTTCATCTCCTACTGCGGTTAAACTATTCTTGTGACAAGCGGCGGCGCAAAATGGTATGCACCGCCCCTGGCCGTCGTGACTATTGCACGAGTGAATATCATCCGGCTTGCTATAAAAGTCGGCAGTATCTATTCTCCAATCCGGAGTTGGGAACGACATGAAAGAACGTCCAGCTCGAGGCATTCCTCCTAATTGTCTTTGCGCGAGTTGGCCGGCAAAGCCGCGACTCGTCAAAGGTACAAGCCGGCTTATTGGCTTGGGCCACGATGGAAGTTCATCCTCACTGACATCATCGTCCAATTCGATATCCTCTTGACTAGAACGGATGGATCTAATTGGGCTAAGTAACGCCGACCGGGTATCCGGTGAGGCTTCGAATCCAACGTGGTTCTGTTGGGTAGTTAAAGGGGGTCGGCAAGGAGAAGACTCGGGAGTATGGTTGAACTTTCGTCTTTTGGGTGTTGGAACGTCCACGGCGTCGATATTTTCATCCCGAGTGTTTCTATCCGAATAAGGTCTTAGAGGGCTAGATGGAGCGGGTGTTTGATAGCGGTTCAACTCGGGGGCGGCGAGGTCTTGAAGAGCTTTTCTTGCCGGGCTGATGCGCGTAGGTACTCGAGACCGAGGAGTAAAGAACCGTCGGAACTTTCTGGGGGTGATGGACGGATTTCTTCTTTCCTTACCGTTGGTGGCTCTGGGAGGTGATAGAAGCCTCGAGTTTGATGCATTGTCGGCCATTGTAGCTTTTGCAGCTTTGGTTTCGACTTCTATTCTCTGCTAGGTCCGCAGCCTGCCTCCACGAGAAGGTCGAATACCACCGATGCTCTTAGGCCCTTGGAACAAGATATCTACCTAGGGTTAGGTAGTATATCAAGAGAAAATACGGGGTCAATTTAACATAATAGAGAAGAAAAAAAAGGAACTAAGATAAGATCGAAATTGACTTGGAAGACAATAACAAAGTGAATGATAATGGTGGGGAAAATATGGTAGGTAAGGATTTCTGGCGGCTTCGGAGGTAAGAAGTTTGAGTATTGGAAGTAGTTAACTAACTAACGTAGGTTAGTTATTGAAAAAGTATCGAAAGTATCCATAGAATTTCATAAGATCCATAAGAGACACGCCCGCGAAAAGACGCGATAACACGAAAAACCACTTACACGACCCAAAAAGGGAATGACGTTTTTAGAGACCGGGGTCTGACGCGTGGATCTTCCTATCGATACTGTGTTTGTACCTAAAATTAAGATGGCTGTGGCGAGTGCTAGGACTGGCTATTACCTAAAGCCGTAACTCGGTGCACCAAGCCAACCAATAAAAATTGGTTTCTTCCGTCTTGTGCATCTGGTACAGTATGAGACTAAAGTATTCACACTAGCTGCTGCTAGTCAATCTGTCAATGCGCCACCGATAAATCCGTCTAGACCCTTTCTTATCGATGTTCAGACCCACTGATAAGCTTATCGAAGAAATAATTCCTCGAAAATTTCCAAAAGATTCAATGCGGGACACATGAACGAGTTGCGACAGCAATAATCGGTCCTCACGACCAATATATTATCATCCGTGTTTCCCCCGGCCAATTCGGGCCAGCTTGAAACACCATGGCGATCCAGAAGAAGCACGGAAAAGGTCGTCTTGATAAATGGTATAAGTTAGCCAAGGAAAAGGGTTACCGAGCTCGTGCTGCTTTCAAGCTAATCCAGCTCAATAAGAAATATGGCTTCCTTGAAAAGAGCAAGGTCCTTTTGGATCTTTGCGCTGCTCCTGGTGTAAGTTACATCCGTACTGGATATGGGAAGAACAAAGAATCGTCGGCTAACTATACGTTATAGTCGTGGTGTCAAGTAGCAGCAGAAGCTATGCCGGCAAACAGTCTTATTGTTGGAGTCGATCTCTCCCCGATCAAACCTATTCCCAAAGTCATAACCTTCCAGAGCGATATTACGACGGAAAAATGTCGTGCGACCATTCGACAACACTTGAAGACGTGGAAAGCCGATACCGTGCTTCACGATGGTGCTCCTAACGTTGGTACCGCTTGGGTTCAGGACTCCTTCAACCAAGCAGAGCTAGCACTCCAGTCCATGAAGTTGGCGACAGAATTCCTAGTCGAGGGCGGTACATTCGTTACCAAGGTGTTCAGGTCAAAGGAATATAACAAACTTCTCTGGGTTTTCAACCAATTGTTTACCAAGGTCGAGTCGACGAAACCTCCATCTTCGAGAAACGTATCCGCTGAAATTTTCGTCGTATGCCGTGGCTTTAAAGCTCCGAAGCACCTTGATCCGAAGTTCCTCGATCCGCGGGCTGTGTTTGCCGAATTGGCGGAAGAGGCTCCGAATAACGAGGCCAAGGTTTTCAAGCCCGAGATCAAGAAGAGGAAGAGAGGAGGTTACGAAGAGGGTGACTACACCCAATTCAAAGAGATTCCGGCAAGCCAGTTTATCGAGACTGTCGATCCTATAGCCATCCTTGGTACCTATAACAAGCTCTCTTTTGAGCAGCCACGTAACGGCGATGTGGCGCTCGCCGCATTGGATAAAATGCCGGAGACTACAGAAGAGATCAGAATATGTTGCGCAGACTTGAAGGTTTTGGGCCGGAGAGAATTCAAACTTTTACTCAAGTGGAGATTGAAAGCTCGCGAAGCCTTCGGCTTACCGACTAAGAAGACCTCCAAGCCTGCCGAGCTTGAAGAGGAAGTTGCGGAGGTCGAGCCTATGGACGAGGAACTTAAGATCCAAGAAGAGCTGCAGGCATTAAAGGATAAGGATAGTGCTAAGAAGAAGCGTGAACGACGAAAAGAGAACGAAAAGAAGCAGAAGGAAATCGTACGAATGCAGCTACACATGGTAGCACCCATGGATATCGGTATGGAGCAGGATGGTCCCTCTGGCCCTGATTCCATGTTTGCCCTCAAGCCCATCGATAAGCACGGCGCCGTCAATAAAATCGCAAAGGGTAAAATGGCTATCCTTAGCGAGGCCGATGCTAAGAAAGACAGAGACAGCGGTATTGGATCTTTAGGTGAAACGGATGAAGAAGACGAGGAGGAAGATCGCCTAGAGCGTGAACTTGATAGCATGTATGATTCATATCGGGAACGGAAAGCAGAGTCAGACGCGAAATACCGAGCGAAAAAAGCCCGGCAAGAGCACGACGACGATGAATGGGAAGGAGTATCAGCCGATGAACAGCAGTCTAGCGACGACGGCGAACTCGAGGTGGACAGTAGTGACGAATCCGACGACGATGACGACGTTGATTCGGGCCCTTCAAAACCATTGGTCACTGATTTAGATAACCAACCAGGGGGATCTGGCGGGCTTTCGAAACGCGCTACAAACTTCTTCAGTCAAGATATCTTCAAAGATATACCGGGTATTCTTGACGGACCCAACGATGAAATGGATATAGACGAAGAAGAGCCTGCCCAGGCTCCTGAACCGGTGACCGCAGCAAAGGAGAAGACGAAATCCAAAAAGGAGAAGCCAAAAAAAACTAAAGTTGAGGTTCAATCCGAATCTGACGACGATCAGGATGGCTTTGAAGTCGTCAAGCAAAACCAAGATATAGAGGAACGTTGGGAAGATGAAGATAAACGTCGACCTGATGGAACACTCGGTAAGTACCCGACGTGACTTCTGTAATTCGTGGTGATATATGCTAATGAGTACAATAGATATCGACATTATTACTGCTGAAGCTATGACACTCGCACACCAACTTGCTACAGGTCAAAAGACGAACCACGACATAATTGATGACGGTTTCAATAAGCACGCTTTCCGTGATCGTGATGGTCTGCCAGACTGGTTTATCGATGACGAAAGCAGGCACGACAAGCGACAAAAGCCTATAACGAAGGCCGCGGCAGCCGCTATCAAGGAGAAGTTGCGGGCATTAAACGCGCGGCCTATCAAGAAGGTCCGCGAAGCCAAGGCGCGCAAGAAGTTCAAGGCGGCTCAGCGTCTCGAGAAGCTTAAGAAGAAGTCCGACTTGCTTGCTAGCGAGGAGGGCATGACGGAGAAGGAGAAGGCTGACAGCATCAGTAAACTGTTGGCCAAGGCTGCTAAGAAGAAGCCCAACAGGCAACCTGCCAAGTTGGTTGTTGCCAAGGGTCTGAATAGGGGTATCAAGGGCAGACCTAAGGGTGTCAAGGGCAGGTATAAGATTGTGGATGCTAGGATGAAGAAGGAGCTGAGAGCGCAAAAGAGGATTTCCAAGCGCAAGTAGACGTGCGATGTAATATAGGATCTATAAGGACTCGTATATATATATTCAAAGAGTAATTTGTACGAGCTTGTCATAAGAAATCTTTTTTGAATGCGGTGTAAATGTGCTCGCTATTGTATAATTGCTCCAAGTACTTGGACAAATGACAGCATGTTTAACGGAGATCAAGACGGATTTTCTTTCCCTAGGCATAACTCCTTGATTTGTGAGGCTACTTTGGTATCTCTACGACGATTACGTTTTTATCCCAAGTCCGAAATTTGACTGCCCAACGAACTTCATGCTATTCCTAGCCACAGAAAACTCGGCCCCTATTCATACACTACCGCTTGCCCGCATTACGCCGACTCTTGCCCAGGCGCGGCTTAACCGGCTTTCCACCCCTCGCTCCGCCGGCCTTCATCTTGCGGGCGTTGAAGGAACTTAAGTCGCCGGAGCTGACGGCGTCGCCGGACTTGGCGTGGCGCTTCTTGCCGCCGAAGCCGTACTTCTCGTTTTTCTTCTGGCGCTTGGGGCCGGCGCGCTCGCCGTCCTTGCCCCGGGAGAAGGCGCGCTGGGCGTTGTGCTTGCTTATTTCGTTGTCGACGCCGACGTCGAAGAGGTCTGCTTCGGTGGTGCCTAGGTCGCCGGAGGATTCTTGACGTTCTGGAAGATTGGGTTAGTAGTGTGTAACAGGGCGTTGCGAGAGGAAGTAATGGAAGATTGGTAGGTACTCACTCCTCTTGAGCGTCTTGATCTTCTCGAGTGTCTCGCGCTTAGCCTTCTGTCTCTCCTGGAGCTTGGCGACCTGGACCTGCTTGCCGAATTTCTTGAGGTCGCGCTGCTTGCGGGCCTCAGCAGAGGCCTTCTTGGCACTTGCTTCCTCGATCAATTTCGCCTTGACTTTCTCCATGTGACCGTCATCCTTGACCATCTCGGCAAAGTAATCTGTTGGTCGCGAGAACGGGACTCCTTCGGCCTTGAGCAATGCGCGCGCGCGCTTTGCGGCTTCAAGACTTTGCGCGTAGAAGGCGAGTTCACGCTTCAGGTCATCTTGGATATCCTCGATGCTGTCGGCGGTGGGCTCGACGCCGACTATGCTCTGGTGTGTGGCGAAGGGGACTGATTTGTCGGTAGGTATGGATATGCGGCTTAGAGAGGCGAGGAGTGCGGAGGTGTTATTGATGGTGAGGCGTGAGTGTGGGACTAAGTCTTCCTTCTCCTCGTCCGGTAGATCTTCTAAATCTGACATGGGTATGTCCTCCTCATCTTCTTCTTCGTCTTCATCCTCGTCTTCCTCCTCGGCGCCCTTCTTACGGCTATTCGTTTTAGCGTTCTTTGCTTTTAATGCAGATTTCCGCGGACGCTCAATCTTTTCTTCGAGGTCTATCGAAGAATCGTCGCTGTCGCTTTCATCTAAAGCTGCGAGGTCGATATTTTCGTCTTCGTCTTCTTCATCTTCTTCATCTTCTTCGGCCTCGTTGTCGATTAGTTCTGCGCCATCCTTGATCTCATCCTCATCCTCATCAACATCGCTATCTTCTTCGTCAGAACCCCCACCATTCTTAGATTCTCTTTCCTGCCTCTTCTTTACTCTCTCCTTATGCTTCTTCTTCTCTTTCAATTTCTTAAAATCTACTCCCTTCTCCGCCGCGAGGGCAACTTTAAGCTTGCTTTTACCCATCGTTGTGGTTTCAATTGGGGAATGGTTGTATTTGGTTGGTTGAATGCTGCTGATTGCTGATTGAACGTGAACTTTTCCAACTGATAACTTTAATCTTCAGAACTTTTTTTTTTCTGCCGACGAGCTAAGGGAAGTGTGGCTGATGTCTGGCAGTGGCTGACAAAGGCGGTGTGGATATTTAGTGGTCCCTTAATCACTAACTAACCTTACTAATTTCAACGTCGAAGCTCAACTTAAAAGTTCACATGATGATCCTGATGCTAAATAAATTATCTAATAAGAATAACATATCTCTGCTATTCTTTTTTTCGAATGTCTACGCAATGTAACATATATTAAATCATCGCGAATATCACTAGAAGCATTCAGATTTCACATCAGAGTATGTATAGCATGGGGGTTTATTGTGATAAGAAACTAAATGTGCACCATCTTGTGTGCGTGAGACTATCTTATGTGTAGGTGGTATGAGACCATCTCGTATGTATGATGCGAAGCAACGCATCCTGATTCCTAAATTGGTAGCGGATTCCCAATCACGGTCTACCATGGGGAATAAACAATAGCAAAGATAACAACATCCCCCTATGCCAAGGAGTTGCTGGTGCCCAAGGACAGCAAACTAAAGCCGATCCACCTCCTAATTGATCTAATACATACCAAGTTAGCATAAGTTTTATCGTCATTTAGATATAGGAGTCTTACCTAGTGAATTACTTTACTTGTTCATCTTCTTGTTCTTCTGGCTCTCTGGGAAGACCTTTCTCATCTTCTTCTCGTACTCTGATTCTCCATCGGAGCTCCAGTTGGGTGAATCGATCTCCTCTCCCTGAGCCAGGTGCTTCTTGGCCTCCTCAGCTCTCTTGGCCTTCTTTGCCTTCTTGCCAGACTTGGTGGGCTTGGTGGGCTTCTTCTTTGGCTTGTTCGCATCGGACTCCGAAGCAGACTCCGATGAGGAATCAGTGCCAGACGAGAAATCCGAAAGGATGGGGCTACGAGATCTACGGGGTGGCTCCTGCTTTTTACCATGTCCAGAATCGTCCTTGCGGACGGCCTTGGCAAGATGGTCTCTGAGACGGTCCAAGTTGATGTCGTCCAAGAAGGGGTTATAAAGCCTGGGCATCTTGCTAGGCGCGAAGAAGTCTAGATCGTCTGAGTTGAGGCGCTTCAGGGACTTAGTTTGTTCTACAATTCGTATTATTAGTAAAAGTTAGTATAAATAAGAGGAATACATCGAGTGTATTTACCCCAATGATCGCGAGGAGAGGCAAAGGCGTCTTCCTTTGAGGAAGCAGCGGCAATGGCCTTAGCCGAAGTCGTGTCTTGATGGCGAGACATAGCGATACGATGATCAGACTGATCTCAATTTATGAAAGTGGTGATGAAGGTTGCTGTTTTGTTGAGTCCAAAGTCTCTTGGTGGTTGCAAAGGTGTGAATTTGGTGGATGCAATGCAGCTTTGGTGTACACGAAGTAAGTTATCTTGATTTGAGAAGTTGCACAAGGAAGAAAGGAATGGGGCTTCAAGCTGGGGACGAGAAATGTATTTTTATATTTTACTACCAGTCCGTATCTCCCACTCTCGATGCGACTTGTAATGTATCAACCTTGCGTGACTGAACTAACACACCTAAGTCGATAAATTTCCTAAGATAGGTACCACTTTTTCTTCCCACAAGTGGGAGGTTTTACATGAGTTGTCTAGGTAATTCACACACTATCCGTGCATGGGTCGGTCAACTGCTAACTCGATATCATGGCATGTAAACTGAAACAAACATGGTGAATTAGGGTATTCATGGCTTTGGTGGGTCTGTAAGTTCCTTAGAATGTAGTGAAGCCCTTCCAAAATACTTATTAGGGGACTTATCAGGGTTTGTAAATAGGTACAGACCCGCTATAATGAGTGTGTCACGAACTTATGCGAGCTTATCAGGAGGTTTCTAACTAGGCCTGTACCTAAGAGAGCAAGATCCGTACCTAAGATACCATGGTACATGATTCAAAGTAACCTATGCTAGAGATTAAGAATAAAAAGACCCGAGGAGCTAACGGCGAAAACCACCACACGCGCCTAGGTACCTAAAGCATTTATTGTTCCGGAACTAAGAGGGTAAGAACCGGACGGTAACGGACGACTCGATTACCTGTCATGACCGAGAAGAAACATGTTGATGAAAAGAGAATCTAGAATAACGATTACCTATCTATAATAGACTAGCTGTGCGATGACCAGGTATACTTCCAACTAGTAATACTATCATTACCTAAGGCGAATATTGTTGGAGAGGACCGTCAGCTGGATCAGGTCCGAAACGCTGCTATATAATATATGAAGCTAGAAGGTATCTAGAATATTATGCTATAGACCTTTATCATTATAATTTAAAGTAACTTATGTAGCGATTTGCAATGAGGCAAGAACTTGAAGTGGATCGGCATCATTATGGATCTAGTCTTCGACATCATAGCCCTATCTCAAGGGGTTTGATCCCTTCGTGGACTATTCCAAGTAATTCAAGTCGAAAAACATATTGTAATTATGCTTTTAGTTAATGTGGATGATCTGAGTCTCTAAGTTAAACGACCGCCAATGTTGGTCGATATAAATGACAGGCAACCTAACTCTCAAAAGAATCTGATTGGGACAGTTACCTAGAGTCTTTGTAGGAACTGGGAAATATATCCTTTGGCATGTAGTCGCGTTTTTGGATTCTGATGGCCTTGTTTTGCTCTACCCTCCTAGTTTGTTCCCGAAAGATTGCTTTCATGTATTCATAAACGTGGAAAAAGCAATGGTTAACACTAAGAAAATTTAGCCTAACCTCTAATCTTCCTAAATTCGAGTAGAATCTAAATGAGATTCTGGAATATCAACTTTTAATAATACTTGATTTATATGTATTAGTTATCATACGTTCGGGGCATCGAGGCTTATTACTTACCTATCACTCATGCTATATGAGACGTACTCAAACAATGCCGACAACCTAATCCAACAGGTTTCCCCAACTGGGTTCGAGCAATTGAGATTATAGGAAGCGAGCTTGGCTAGTGTAGGCACGACATGTTTACTACTGAGTTATAAACAAATAGAAAAGTTTCTTGCTACAGCGTGAGCGTGAGCTGTTATATCAGGTTAGGTACCTAGGTACCTTGACGAGCCCCACAATAGGGGGTCCCTGAACTTTTCATTTCAATCATGATAACTGGTAATTGGAGATCTCTGTAAAACGGACATGAGAATATATGATTGATTGTGCCGTCGTGGGATAAGAATACATACGTTTAATTAGGGAGAAATGAAATTTCCTATTGTGACATCGGCTTAAGTACGGTACACTTACACGGCTGAATCAAAGATGTGATATGATTTGGAAGATAGCTACCGGAAAGACTAGGCGATTAATCATAGATCGTTGGATAGGTATTTGTATTCTTATATAAACTACCGTATTTATACGCCTCGTGACGCTGCTTTATAGACCCAGTAGCTATCCATCAGTTCTCTCCTGGAGAGTGGATGATTTGAACGATGGTAGTGCGATGATTTGGCGCGACATGTTGGGACGAAACTTGGTCATAGGATCATGCTCTTGCAAGAGTTTCCCGTATTCTGTCTGCTTTTTATAAGGTTAACTGGTAGTTATTGGTGTGGTGATGGGCTAACGCACTCTATTAACTGCGTACAACCCGCAAATTTATATTAATATATGTAAGGGCATGATCGGTGGCGCTTGTGACATATATAATATACATTATCTTCTTGATCAAGTGCTATAACATGGTAATACATATTTCAGGGCGTTGCGGAAATATCATTTCGGTTTTTATGTAGTCGCTGGCCATATATATTTGTAGATAGTGAACTTGTGGCATTTCGCGACTATGCTTAAGCATATGAGTCAATGATGCTACTATAGTGTACGGTGACATCGTTTGCTGGAAGGTAGCCATGTTGCACCGCTAGCTACCTCATAGAGACACGTAGGGAAATGCGTCTACAAATATCACTTATGCAGGTGGTTTTTCTTTTAACTCTCTAAAGCTAGCATCGGTGAACTATTGGTGGAGGCTCGCGACCATGTCATCTCGTAGATAGGGACGTTGTCTAAGCAATCTTTCTGACTGTCGGAGTGGCAGTTTAGCTCGACGTAGGTCATACGTAGGGCATGAAGGGTTCAGAAGTACATATGGAACGCAAACTCTCACGACGGCAAGGCATTGGTGGCGTCCTGCCTTGCAAACAGGAGCGTCCGAATTTAATCCCACACTTTATCGATTATATTAAGTGTTCAAATCTCGACGCCACAAGCATTTATGCTATCCCCGCAAAGGTATTGAATACCTACCTACCCACCTAGAAAACATAGAAGAAGGACCGGTTTAGCCCCTTTGTAGGCAATGAGAAGCGTGTATACCTACCTAGGTAGGTAGGTGGATAGTATATGTCTATGATAAGGCGAGACCGAGAGATATTAAAACAACTCTCACACCCTTAATATCTATACTTGGGTGGGTGTGGCGTTTTTACGGTTTAAATATCTTGCGTGTACTGTGCTACAAGTCAAAGGTTCATGAAAACATGATGATTGCTTACTGAGGTCTTATTTACGGATCTAGATTTACCACTGGGTTAATAATGCGAGGCTACCTAGGTTAGGTTTATTACACCGTCCCCCCGGGGTCTACCATAATGAAGGTAAGAAACAACGTGATCGACTGACTTATCATACCTATACCCCTGAGTCATGTGACCTTGCTACCCAGGTGACTTTCGTGGAATATTGTTTACAACACCACCAACTCAATGTGCTGTCACTAAAGTTTACACCAAATCTAGATCTAAATACCCCAGAAATATCCCTTCACTCGCTTGAAGGACTGCCGAATTGACAGTTGTCAGTGGTTCGGGCCATAAGATGATTCATGGCCTCGGAGTGGCTGATCTGACATTTACAAGCCGGGTTCTTGCGCTTCTGCACAAACGCTTTCTCGTTCTTGTGCTTGCACTCCTTAATGGGGATCTCCTCCTCGTCATCCTCTTCGTTAGTATCCGCGCAGCCATAGATGGAGTCATCATCATCGTCTGTAGTCTCCTTAGGTCCCGCGTAACTGGAAGAATCTTCGTCATCAGATTCTGAAAGGACTAGTGCCTTCTTCTCCTGCTTATCTTTGGTGGAAACTGGTGACTTTCCCTTGCTTCGGTCTTTCTGGGAAGCGGTTGGTGCCGACTTTGGTTTTGCGGGAGTATGACTTTCTCGACATTCGTGTCGAGCCGGGGTCTTTGCGACACCATCATCATCATCATCATCATCGATATAGATGGGATCATCTCGAGTTCCCTCTTGGTCCAGGCAGATTGGGTTCTCGCGAGTCCCCTTCTTGATACTTCCAGTAGTCTTTGAGTTAACCATCGTAGTGAGAGTGTACGGTCTAGCTATATAGAGCACTGGTAGCAATGGATATATAATCGGGTGTTGAATGATTCTCGTAAACGAGTGGGATTCAATAGTTCTTCTCGTGCAGATGGAAATTCTTGAAAGGTCTGTTTTTCGTTCGTATGGATTGCGAAGTGAAGAAGGATGAAAATGGATGATATATTTATATTTATTAAAAGTCTCTAGACTACCTAATCATAGAATATAGATGAGTGATTCACTACCGTAACGGTACCGATTTATTATGGACATATAACATAGCAATCATCCAGTGACGAGGGTCAACTTGAGTCCAGTTAGTAATAAAGTCACTGCCGTCTATCAGAGGTGCGTACCCACCTAGTAAGATACTCGAGTCACTACCTCCTATATATGGAAAATGTCCAAGGGGGTCACAGATTGAACAGACATGTTGGTGGTGTTAACAGATGCTGAGTGATGGATTGTATTTGCACGAGCTACTTAAGGGGAGACTCAGTATTTTTCTGGCTAATCATTCGAAAATAGGGTAAATATATCTACCTTCTATATATATAGGTACCTATATATACGCCTGCGTAATAAGCTTGAATGAACTAAAGCAGATATTCGTAACATATATTTCGAACCGCAAGCGCTTGTAAGCGATGCTCGAAACAATTCGTTTGCAGTTTGTAGGTAGGTACTTAAATATACGAGTAAGACGTACTGTATTAAAGGAGAGAGTACCTAGTCAATTGAAATATAAAATATGCAAAAAAAAAAAGCAAAAAGCTCAGTCGCCATAAACCCCTGAGGGGGTCGAACAGGCAACCTACGAAAACCCCACCACCGAAGTGCAGAGATTTTACTGACCTTTTCTTGACGCCTTACGACTAAGCCAACGGGGGCTTGCCGAATTCGGGCGCCGTACTCCAGCCGAAAGAATGTTCTGTTGCTACGGTATATAAGGTTTGGGACGGTAGGTGCGAGGTTTGGAAGGTGCGAGGTACTGTACTGGGTTAGGTACTTAGGTACCTAGGGTGAGTACCTACTTACGCTCCCCCCTTTTTATTGATTAGTAATCTTATATTACGTAATATTTCTCAGATAATCATCTGCGCTCTCTCTCTCTCTCTTTCTATCTCTCTCTCTTTCTATCTCTCCCTGCCGGATGATATTATCATTCTCGCCAACACGGGTTTACTCAAAGATATCATATATCTACTGGCGATTTATTTGTTTGAGCTTTGGCTCACCGTGAGTACCTAGAATAGACCCCTAAGAGTATTACTTCAGGCACCCAGGTCCGAGGTATCGATATATCCGAGCTCTACTTAGCACACTTTCCTTCTAATAAGATTATTTTACGATTAAATGACAATCACAGAAAATAATTATATGCACAGGTTATTTTATTCCTATTCTGGTCCTTGGGCATTAATCGATTAGGGTTAGTAGTGTTGGTCTACCTAGGATTATGGATGGTAACTACAAGTCTTCTATATTTCTGTGTTATCGAAGCAGGAGTGTTTCCACCAATAATTGTGATGTGACCATTATCCTAGGCGTAGCTTACCCACAGGGAATAGAAATAGAGCCTAAGAAATATCTAGGTATCTAATCTACATAGGTATATATCAGTGAAAAGGCGTCCTTGAGTAATATCGGTTTGGTTAAAATCCGTTGGCCAGGTATTGAAGGCTTCGGGGGGAATGACATAGGTAAAGTCTATGATGAATTTATTATCAGCTTTGTTTGCTGGACTCTGAATTTTAAGACACGAGTAAGCTTTAGAGCACGCGACCAGAGGGAATTGATTACTGTCAACTGTGACTATCTAAAGTACATGAAGAAAAGTGCAGCATGTGCAGCATATACAGGAGGGATATGCCAGAGAACAACGGCAACTATCTGAAAAAAACAAAAACAACAACGACATAAGCCGTGCCTAGAAAAAGAAGCCAAAGCTTCACATTAAGTACCTAGGTAATTATCCCCTTATATAGGCAACAATTTAGTTCGGCAGTATCGGCGACATAGCTAGTAAGAAAGAGAAGTGAGCTTCATAAAGCTCAATAAAAAGGCAAATGCAACTAGAACAATGCCGTAACTCCATCCTGATGCACCAAGACCAGATGCAGTATGCAGTATGACAATTAACAACCTGTGGACCAGCCGGCGACGCCAATTCATTATCGTGTCTCGTCGCAAACCAAACACCCTCAAAAAAATAAAAATCATTTCCTCATTGCAATTCCCTCGGTGCTGGTGCGTGAACTCATCCCGATGCTGCAGGACGTTCGTCCGAGACGTTCTTGGTGCCCTTTCGTCGACCAGACGTCTTGGCTTTCTTGCAAGAACAGCAAACATGTCCATCAGGGGGATCCTCCCCCTGGCTTAGGGACGAGCGGCGTCGCTTCTTCTTAGCTGGGCCTGCCTGAGATGGTCCCGCTTGAGCTTCGGGTTGGACAGGTTGGTTCCCTCGGGGGGGTTTGATGCCGGTGCCTTGGACACAGGACTTAATAGATTCAAATGCCTTCGACACAAAACCCGGGATGGCGTCTCCGATTTCTTGCGCAGTACCGCTACGATAGTAGTGGCTCTGGAACGCAGCCTTCGGCTCGGGAGGGTTGCCGTGGGCCTGTAGAGGGGTGTGCGTGTTCTCAGGTTCGGTCGATCCACGTGCGTACGTCGACTGTGTGTATGCCGACTGTGTGTAGGACATTGGTTCGGAAGTGTTTCCACGAGTCTGGAGAGGGGTGTACATATCCTCAGGCTCGGTCGACACAGGCGCCAGCGTCGACTGTGTATAGGGCATTGATTCGGAAGTGTTTCCATGATTCTGGAGAGGGGTATACATATTCTTAGGTTCGGTCGGTACCGGCACGTATGTCGACTGTGTGTATGTCGAATGCGCGTATGGTATTTGCTCAGGCTCGGCCGATAAGGGAGCAAATGTAGATTGTGTATAGGACATTTGCTCGGGATGGAACGCCGATGCCGGTCCCACATAGGAGGCTGGAGCGGCATATTGATTTGCGTAGAAAGCCTGGTCCGGGTAATGCATAGCATTCTGATCGGTGGCCAACATTGAGTTAGACACCATATCGGCATGGTGGTAGTTGGACACCATGTTGGTAGGGTGGTAATTAGACGCCATGTCGGCGGGGTGGTGGTTAGACGCCGCGTCGGCAGGGTGGTAGGGCATGTTCTGTGGCATTGATCCAATACCGTAATCCAATTGGGGGTCTTGAGCCATATCAGGATAGGCTGCTTGATCCTGGAAGTCTAAATCCAGAAACTCCAGTAGTTCCATGTCGAACATTGGCTCCTCTTGAGGTGCAGATTCTGTGTTGGAAACCCACGGCTGGTCAGCCAAGAGAGGAGCTGTATGGTTATTAGCTAGTCTGGATGGTGATGTGGTGCAATAATCAGGTAACTTACCCATGGCATCAACATCTTCAATAAGTCCCAGCTGGTTTTGTGATTCAGGCAGCGGCAACAAGGCACGATCCTTGTTTTCCTGCTCCACCTGTTCCCAAGTCATAGAAAGAAGACTTGGATCAATACAAGGTCCTGGCTCCTGGCTTGCTGCACTCCATCCCGGTATCGGTTTCTGAGCAGGAGCTTCAGACTCGGGGTTTGAGTCCGTACCGAAGAACTTATCATGGTATCGCTCGTAGTCTGACCTGGAAGCCACGCGGTTACGACTAGAGTGTCTAGCAGCACGATTGTCCCGTCTGACCTTGTGAGTCTCCTTAGCGTAGAATCTATTGACCCAGTACGGAGCATAGCTGTCAACATCTAGAGGCGGGTACACTGAATTAACGGCAGTATCCCGTCTTGGGACGGAGATGGATTGCATGCTTTCCATCAGAACGTCAGATGCTCCAGCATTGGAACGAAGATCATGTCTATTGCCGGTCGGCTCCTTAGGCTGACCAAATGATGCCATATTCCCTACTTTGGTGCTTAGGGTTTGGGGTTTGGGGTTTTGCAAGGTATTGAAAGGGATTATTTGAATAGGGACACGTGGGTAATGAAGCTCTGTGAAGATTAGAGCAAAATATTAGACGTTGTTGCTAATATAGAATAAAGAGTGATCAAGTTTTGCGAAAGCAAAACGTGAGGAAAACAAATACAATGAGGCTTCAGAGAATCACTTACCTTGATTCCACGATCGCGGGAACTGTTCACGTGTTGTGGTATAGTAGAGCTGTAGGGTGATGCAAGTTCCCAAGGTTGAATATGAAAGTTGAAACCCAAGGAAGTAGATGGAAGATAGCTGCAATGGAATTGAGCTTCGAGTTTGTGCAGGAAGTAAAGGGTTAGTTAGTATGGAAAAGAGTTGAAAAGAAGATGACTTTTTACCCCGAGTCTGGAAACAAAAATAAATAGGAAACTTGTTGACTCAAGGTACCAGAAAGGGACGCGTTGTGATTGTGTATGAGGGAAGGTGTGGAAGGTGCAAAGTGCAAGGTGCAAGGTGCAAGGTGTAAGGTGTAAAAGGTGTAAAAGGTGTAAGGTACAGTATCTCTCAATGTTTGTGTATGCCCTCGAGGCATCAACTCCTGTAGTTAGTGCCGTTGCTGAAGTAGTACATCACCTGTCCACGCTAATACCACCTGGAAACCATCCAACCAGTGATTATCATAAACAATAACCCGGAGAGCTACTTAGGTAGGTAACTTAGAAAAGTTCATGGATCTCTGACTCAAAGGTTGATGGTGAAATATCACACGTAACTTGAAAGAATTCCGCGCGACCATCCGGGTAGGTTATAGGTAGAGAAGTGTTGAGGGAAGGTGCATTTTTAGTATCACGTCCTAAAGATATCTGAAAAATATCACCTTGTTTGCCAAAAGTTGCCAAGGTACGTATCGATTTAGCTAGTCACTTGTATTGCTTTGATATCTGCCCAAGGCAGGTACATAGATAGGGGTACATAGATAGGAGTACATAGATAGGAGGTCATATCGCACCATGCTGCCAGTGAACCATGCTGCCAATGGCAGCCTTTGGGTCCCTAGCGCGGTAAGCTAGCAAACCTCTACCAGATTACACACCTCAGGTCTTCTAGACATCTGCCATAAATGTGCCATCCTGTCATCAAGCAGCAGTTGAGGTAATCTGACCTATACCTATACCTACCTGACCTACTACCTGACCTACCACCTACCCAGATGTCTCTCTCCTTATTGGATCTTACTACCTAATCGACCTCCCGAGAATAAATCCCCCCCTCCCCCCCAAGTGAGCAGGAAAAGAATATACTCGAGGTTCAATTGAAGTTTAACTGATATAAACAGACTAATCACACTCCCAGAATATTCAAAGACAATGCTTCGAGTCAGGATTTGGCTACTATTAATCCCTGTTTTAGGAGTCGTATACCTACAAATGCAATCTTCCCAGCACCGAACTAGTACTACATACCCCTTTTCCGTCACGACGCTCTTAACCAAATGCTAAAGCCCATAATACAAATACAAACATCATAATCTCCGTCGTTTACCTCCTACTGAAGATTCCGTTTCCCATGATCTTCGTCTTGTTGAGCGTGTTCTTCATTCCGTTTCCAAAGAAAGATGACCTCTGCGGCTTGAGCTGCGGGCGACCCTGCTCCCAATCGGAGCCGTCGTATGCGTTGCCACCGTACTGTTGGTTTTGTGCGTTCCCATAATGCCCTTGATATTGCTGCCAGTCTTGTGGCTGGTAGGCCTGGCCTTGATATGCTTGAACTGTACCACCTGAGCTATAAGATTGCTGTGGTGCCGACCCTTGGTGCGATTGGCTATGGGCGTCTGGGTTGTACGCAGCCCAGGCGGGCTGCTGGGTTGGATACTGCGTGGTTGCCGGTTGGGGCTGGGCTGTATCGTGATGATTTGTGTTGTTATATACGGTGGGCTGATATTGAGCTGGATTCTGATACTGCATTGTCATTTGAGCAGATTGGCTTTGCGTATACATATGATTGTGTTGGTAGGATACGGATGATTCGGATTGTATGGTCTGACTCTGTGGGTTCTGATATGGGTGTATTTCATGAGGTTGTTGGAAAGCTACGGCTTGATCAGGCTGGTACGCACTGATGGTTTGGTTATACGCCTTAGTCTCTAGAGACACTTGGGCGTGACTTGATGAAGACTGAGATGGAACTGAGGAGTGTGTTTGGCTATATATCGCTTGGCCATCATAGGGAGCAGCTGGTGCTGGCTTCCTTTTGACATATTCGTGGTTAGGAAGTTCGATTGGTAACGGTTCTGGCACAATTAGATCTAAGGCCGTCTGTTGGGGCTCCTGTTTAACTTCCATATGGTGAGTGATGTCCTGCTCGGTTTGACTTCTGGGATGGTAAGCTTGTTCGTCCGCCTGCTGACTGGGTTGATATACGGGTTGCTCGGGCTCAGCAGGGGTCGTTTCCTGGGTGTTCGTAAACTCGTTCCATAGGGCCGCTTGATTGGCTATAGCGGATTTGAGCCGTTCAGATATCTGGTCAAACGGAGACTGTTCGTCTAAGGTATCCGCGTCCTGGCTATCGTGCTCAGTTGTATGGTCATCATCGGGCAGTGGCGCTTCATTGGAATTATCCGCAACGTCGTCGGTCGGCGGTTGGGGTGACTCGATATTTCTCGGTGTTTCTTGGGGCTCGTCATAGCTGAGTTCTTGCTCCTTATTGAATGCGCCTCGTACAACGCCAGTAACTGAATTATTACCAGAGTCCATAGCATTTTTGAGAGCTCCTAGCAATACCGAGACGTGATCGACAAGAACTTTCAAGCATTCGTTATTCTCATTCTCCAATGCCATCTGCAAGGCATTGTCGCCGTTCTGGTTCGATTGCATGATATCAGCCCCTCTATTTATCAAGAACGAAACAGCCTCTTGGTCGCCTCGGGATGCGGCCGCAATAAGAGCTGTGTCCCCGTCTTCATCCGGTAAATTTATGTCGGCACCTGCATCGAGCAAAAGCTGGAGCGATGACAACGGCATGTAGGCAGCTGCTAAGCTAAGCGGCGTAGACTCGCAACCACCGCTACCATGTACGTCCAAATGCGCCTTCGCCTTGACTAAAAGCTCAAGAATATCTTCTTCAGCTCTGAGAGCGGCGGCGATGATTGGCGGCGCATCGCGACCTCCCCCAAGATTAGGATCCGCATTATGCTCGAGAAGTAGAGAGACGATATCCGTCTTGCCTGCTTCACACGCGCCTTGAATCGCGGTGCCCGACTCGAAATATGTACTGGTAGTGAAGGCGTTCACATCAGCGCCACGCTTCAGCAGTTCTACGACAACGTCATAGTGGCCTTCGGTAGCAGCCGTCTGGAGGGCCCATCCTTCCGGCGCATTGACGTTGGCACCGGCGTCAAGAAGCATTTGGATAATATTCATCGTGCCGTCATAAGCAGCAGCGGTAAGGGCATTCCCATATCTTAGCACCTGTTAGTAGTTTGGCCTTCGCAGTGTGTATAATCGATTACTTACTCGTCACCCGTAGCATTAGGATCTGCTTTAAATTCTTCGAGGAGCAATTTGACAGTAGACTCTTTTTCCCTGTCCGTGGCGTCGTATAGAGAATTGTTGAGCGTATCTTGGTTAATCCTACCACCTGAGTATTTCCAGAATACGTCGAGGAGTTTATCCTGTTGCTCCGTGCCCGTGGCCGCTTGGTAAAACGCATCGTCAACCGCGAGTCCTTCGCACTTTTCCAAGATGATAATAACAATATCCCAATTTCCTTCGTCAACAGCCGAACCGAGAGCAAGCTGGAAGTATTCTTGAGTGTGTTCGTACTCGAGCATCCTATTGAAAACTTCAAGACGGCCGGCCTCAGCTGCTTTGACAAACGCCTTGCTGTATTCCTCACGTGGTAACTTATCTGCGTATTTCTCAATTAGATATTCGAACATTGAGAAGTCAGATAGTAACGCTGCCAGCGCTAGAGGCGCGTCGATATCCGCTCGGTCGACCGTTAATGAGACGTTGCGCTCGATAAGGAGTTCCACACAGGCTCGATTACCCGAGGAGATGGCAGCATTCACTACCGGGCCAATATCATTAGACATCGCGTTAGGATTAGCACCTCTCAAAAGTAGTTTCTTCATGACCTCGACATGACCACTGAAAGCGGCCATGTGTAGGGGTGTCTGTTCCTGGATCTCGTCTCCATCATCAATCACGGCGCCTCTATTTAGGAGCTCTTCGACGATTTTAGGGCGTCCGAAGTAAGCCGCAAAATGTAACTGGACACGAAATTAGTGAATCCATCAGAAAAAGCTGGCCTATACTAACTGGAGAGTTAACCAGGGAATCCCGGATCTTAATTTGATCTTCGTAACCGTTCCGGATCAGTGCTGCAACAAGTTCTCTGAAGCCGACAGAAGCAGCAATATCTATATCCTCAAAGATTAGCAAACTTCATCTCCGACGAGAGGTAACCAAACACGTACGCAATCCGGTCAGCGTCTTGTAATCGAATCCATCGAAAGTGTTGGTCATGCGCCAATACTCTACGAGCCAGCGATGCCGTATCTTTGAATCGGTCTTCCAGAATTCTTCCTCTAGACTCAAGTCCTCTGCGATCTCACGCGTAGCTTTACTAGCATGGCGTAGCCAGTATTTTACTGTGTACGGCACTGTGTTGGTAAAGTTAATAGTCGCCCAGTGAAGTTATACCAATGCTTCTTCAACAAGTCTCTTATTCGCAGGAATAAGGAATGGTCCAGGGATAAGGGGTTCGACTTACGAGCTAAGTCGCGGAGGATATCGGCCTCGGGGTCCGCGTCATCCTGACTATCCGGCTCACTCTCACTGTCATAATCGTCTTCTTCTTCTTCTTCTTCCTCCTCCTCCTCCTCCTCTTCCTCCTCTTCTTCGTCATCTTCGCCTTCTTCTTCGTTCTTCTCAGGTGAAGCTCCCTCTTCACCTTCGTTCGTCTCCTCTTGACTAGGGAAATTGAAACTCTCGTTGACATGAGAGAACGACCTGAGTGCGAGAACACCGTGTTGCCATTTCTTTTCTTCGTCGGACATACCGAGAATTTGCTTCGCATTCTCTAGGAGATGTGTCTTAACCACCACGTTCATAAAGGAAATCGTATTGCTCGCTCGTTTAACAGTCAGCAGTGGTTTGCACATGTCTACGAATTTTCGAAGTTCGGCTTTCTCCTCCTCGCTTGAGCAAAACCCAGCAAGTACACCAAGCTCTGCCTCTGTTGGGTCTTCATACGTCAGAACGAGAGCCCGTAGCATTTCCTTAATCTTCTCAACGTCTGATTCGTTAGCTTTAAAAATTTGAAGCCACGAGTTATTTAAGAGTGTTGTCAGATCTTGGGGCATCCTTTCAAGTATTCGGCGCACTTTGAGGTCACTCTCGGCCTGTGGAAGCTCTTGAAGCTGGACGCATGTAATGTCGATCCACTGGGTGTTCTGTGCACGTTTTCCAATAAGACTGCTTGCGAAATACGCGAGCGCCTTGTTATAGTTTTTCTCCTTCTCAAGCGTGGCGACTCGCTCTTTGGCTCGCTTTCGTAATGCTGTCTGAACTTGGTTCCCATACTTCTCATCCTCGAGATCAACAAGACGGACACCGTCAATCCTAAGTGCTTCCTCGATATTGTGAGCTTCTCTACTGGTGATCATCCACCTTGTCGGAACTCGCTTCGCATCCGTGTTGTTGACGCCTCGAAGCTCGGCATTCAAATATTTCATCAACTTGATTGTTGAATCCGAATCCTCGGGGAGAACGTGTAGGTTATTGAGCACAAATATAACCTTACTGCCGATGAACTCGTCTATGAGCATGTCTTGAATAGTCTGCCATAAGTTCTCAACAGTCACCTGCGCTTTGTTCCCTTCACCCCGCTTCTTAGCAAATAACTTGGCGTAGGAAGCAAGCGTCTCCTGTTGGTCGATCAACTGGGTCACGATGCTTTTGAGAACATCCTCGGCGGTGCAATAATCTGTTGTCGATTCGCAGAAGAAATAGGCAAGCAAGGTCGGGGCCTGGCTTGAATCCGAATCCTTGATCTTATCAATCTCGTCGACAGTTGCCAAAGATGCACTGGTTTTCCCTCGGCCTTCTGGACCCCGGATCCACAGGCAATCGGCCGCGCGAGATGCATGGATCTCATCACCCGTTTTAGCCTCATCGGATAACCATTGTCTATACTCTTCTTCCTTTGTTATCCACGAGGATGACGCAAATGTTTGCGCCAGGGTCCTGCGTTTCTTCAACACTTGTGCGCCATCCAAAGCCTCCATAATGTTGTTAATCATTTTCCGATCGATATCGCGGACCGAATTTAGGCGATTCTTGACTGCCAGTTGAGCACCATGAATTATTCTCTTTAAAGGATCTTTCACAAACTGGTTCCATTGATCGTCCTTCGGACCATCGAACTTGACAAGATCTCGGTGATTGCGCGCTAAGCCTTGCTCCTCAACACCTGGAAGCGTCGCGGAGTCGCGGCTCACAAATTCGGCATAGGATTTCGGGATAACAAGCTTGCTCATACCAAAGAGGTCTGGTAAACCACCCATCTTGGCGAAATCGGTCGGCTGCTCTTCATAAAAGCATAGCAAGTCGATTTTGGGGCTTAATTTTACCACGAGGCGCATGAATTCGTGCTTAAGCTCGCGGAGGCCTTCGTCTCCGGGCTTCATGAGGTCTAAGAGTTTAGACGCGGACGCCGTACCGGCCTTTTCGGCGAAGTATGCGTACATGGCGGCAGCAGAAGCAACAGGTGCACCATTAAAAGGTGTACCGAAGAAAATAGCAGCCGCGATAGCCTCGAACATGACAGGGAACTTATCCCTTCGCGAGTCTGCTAAAGTAATTGCCTTCGCGACGACTAGACCTCCCATACTATGACCGATAAATACGATCGGACGTCGTTGTACAGCGCCCTATAACCCACCAACTACGTAAGTAACAGTACATTAGCAATACGGTTGGAGACTCTCTTACCTCTCTCTTACTCCTTAGCCCATTCAGCAGGGTCATGGCAATATTGCTCATGAACTGCTTCACCTTAAGGGAACCAGTCCATGCTGATTCGTACATATACAGCAGAATTCGAGCCCTCGGGAAGTCTCTGACCAGTCCATCGGTAGTCCAGTTAAAGCCAGTACTTTCTGATTTCCAACTGTCTTCCGGATGCGCGCCAAGGCCGGGTACAAAAACGATACTAAAGACGGGTGATTAGGATCAAGTACAATTCGATAATTATTCACAGATCTTTTCTTTTATACTTACTCTATTTCGGGTTCAACATCAGATTTGTCAAGCGGGTAAAGCTCTTTGACACCCTGCTGTACGATCCCGTAGTCCTTCTTCCGTCGAGCAGCTCCTGCGGCAGCTTTCCGCGTCACGGAGCGTTGCAGAGACATGGCGGTACGACTATAGATCCCAAGATACCTCAACGAGGTTCGAGTCGGGACCTCTCATGGATGGGGCAGCAAGAGTTATAGGTCATTCCATTATCCATGTAATAGACAACCCCAATCCCTAGGGGGACAAGGGTAGCGGAACGACCCATAATCCCAAAGTCCATTTGGACTCGATAGCATGACAAAGTACATGTCTAGCTCATTATGTGATGGCGCGAGCATGGTCTATTCCGTGCGGCTGATCGAAATCGTCGCAAATCGCGCTTCATAGGCCAGTCCGTCAGCACTAGGATGCTACTTAAATCGTCTAAGCCCTGTCAGACCCGTCTAGCCTCGTCTTAGGCTAGGATGATCTGGGTCGCTCGCTATCTCCCGTTGGGCATACGATCCTACCTTAATAGCTGATTGATCGTGCCTTTGATTATGAAAAGTCGGATGCCTAAATTTCTCTTGGCTAGTGCTATTTCTAGACATCTACTAATAAATGAGATGTCTCTTGGCGCTTTTGTATATTATTGCACACCTTTCTTTTGTCCCCTAGGGTTAAAACAATAGGCAGGATTTGGAGCATGTAGGTATCTACTATGTACCTACGTGCCTAAGATGATACGCAGACAAGCACCTAGCCTGCCTTAAGGCACATATCTACTCGCCTAGAGGCTAGGGCACAAGGGAAAGAAGCGTTAAAATCGAATATGGTGCGATCTCCGACCCTAAAATTATTGGTGCTAGGGAAGGGGGCAGGACGCAACCAATGTGAGATTATTACCCATGTCAGCCCGCGAAGGGCTACTGAATGCTGATCGTCTAAACCCCCCCTGACCCCTGCTTGCTTCTTTTTAAAATAGACATAAGAAACACTAGGCCAGAGCCCAGGCAGGTATAACACATGAAATAATTTGATTATGAATAGACGACTATAATATTATCATGCTATAGCCCAGTTTAAAATCATCCTACGACGGACAGAAATATTCTTCAACAAAAGCGACGCTCCCCAAATCCTCAAAGGCCAGCCACCAAGTAATCAGTCATTAACAATGGGTACATCGACTATACCCTTCACAACCCGAGTGCTTAGATCACGAGAAGGCTCTAGCACGTCGCAACGAACGCCAGACTTCTCTAGTCTGTTTCCAGCTTCGCATCGCACGAAAAGAGATGATATAGTTATTCCAAGCTCGGAACCGAGTTTCCTCGAACGAGAACTCCTCGTTAAGAGGTTAAATGATATCCAGGATTGGCTTTGGGCATGTGGTCGTCCAATGCCACCTCGGCCATTGCATCATCAAATTCTCCTCTCGAGAGAGATCGCCATTAGCGAAAATGCAGAGCTCCATCTTGTGTGGTCAAAGAATCGCATATTCTTAAAACCCATTCCCTTGTATCTTCTCGACCCCGAATTTTGGGCCGCCCACATTATTCATGATGCCGAACTCGTTAAATGCGCCCGGGGCTTCCTCTTCTCCTATACCGCTCTCATCTCTTACCAGAGCGACTTTCGTATCGCACGAGAGAAAGGATTGCTGCCTGATAACGTCGAATGGGAAACATGGAAGAGTTTTACCAAGGAGATCTTGCAAAACCACGATTATGCCACCATAAACCCACGATACTGGTACGGGGAGCTCCGCCTAAGCCGACTGAACAAGATTTACCGAATAAGGAAAGGTTTCATCCTACGCGGCTATTCCAAGGTTGCAGCACACTCCGTCTATGGCGATTTAATTAGCGACAACTTTGCTGCTTTAGCAACTATTCTTGGGTACGTCGTCATCGTTCTGACGGCGATGCAAGTTGGTCTCGGCGTAGAGAGACTACAACAAGACGAAGCGTTTCAGAACGCGAGCTACGGGCTTACAGTATTTTCGATTATCGCACCGCTCGCAGCAGGCATGGGCATATTCTTGCTGGTCTTGATTTTATTCATCAGTAATTGGATCGTCACGAAGGATTACGAAGTAAAGAGGTTTGGCGAGATGGGAGTTGACCCTTCGTTGATTAAAGGGCACAGCAAAGAGACGATGCGTAGCTCTACTGACAGGAACCAGACTATCTCTAGAATGTCTTGAATACCTACACCCCTAATTTTGGATATCGAGATTACGAGCGATGTCTGTTTCCGGCTTAACTCCGCTACCGCCCTCCTGACGAAAGGTCGTTGAGATTAGTAGAATAAACAAAGTCTTGGTCTCAACATAGTCAGTTATATAATAGAAATACATTTCAATCAGATCCCAATTATAGCTCAATGCACCCGTCCAGTCCATACCTGACAGTGAAGCTAAGAGCGTACCCGCTATGCACACGCTACCAAATCAAAATCGAGTATACGGTAACCTATACAACATCAGTCACTTCGCCTGGCAACAGATACGACCATATGCTTAAATGTACTTACCATTTTCCTCGAAGCGTGATGTTGACCCAACTAAGTCCCACATTAGTCTCTCACAAGCATCATTTTCACCAAAATAGGAACACTTACGCGACCCCATCGTTATCAACCTCCTTTTCAACCTTGGAGGAGAATGCAATAGCGCTCATAATACCGTCACCAAACTTCTCGTTTATAACCGCCTTGAATGCATACCCATAGTTCTGCACCACCTCGTACAGCCTATAGATGAGCGGTTCGACGGGGGGCATCGGCCCAGCACGTCCTCGGTTAGGGAAACCCACCGACAGAGAGTGCAGGTCTCTTCTTTGGAGCTTGAGGACTTCCGCCAACTTCTCGACGTCTTCGTCGGATGCTTGAGTTTGGCCATAGAATAAAGCAGCAACGGCGACTTCGCTACGACCAAGCTTCTGTGCTAGATCCTCGAACGTGTACCCCCGCGCCGCTTTAGCTGCGAAGAGCGTCTGCGAAACTCTCGGTAACCCGTCGACAAGGGTCTCCTTTAAAACAAGATAATGTCATTTAACCAATTGCTTGAAATTGTAAGAAGTACTCACGTCAAGGACGCTAATTCTGGGGCGATCGCTCATCTTCAATGAATATCTTGGGTGAACTGACAATATTAAAAGGTACCTAGGTAGGTAGTTATCTAGAAATATGATACGAACACTATTCGGTTTGACCGAAAGAATACAGAGAGAATAAATCAACTATTTATGTAGAGACGAGGAGTCGCCAGAGCTGCGGCTGGTATGTAATAGAGTGTATAATTTATGTACAAATAACCCCGCGCAATACGGTGCACCATTAATGCAAAACCAACAAACCCCAAAACGCGGATGAAAACTCGTCCGATTGGTCAGATTCCTTGCAGGGGTACGCGCAAGCTCTAGCTCGAGATCTAGACGCCGTCCTTATTACCGACCGCTCGGCGCGGGGATAAGCCGGGATCTCGGAGTCTCAGCTGGGACAGCATTCCAATTTCCCGCTCATAATAAATCCGCCCACACGGTATTCCCGCGTCTCCGATTGAAGTTCAAACCCCGTCGACCTGATTGCTGTGTCGGACGGAGGCCGGGGTACGCCGGTTTGGCGCTGACTGAGTACAAGTGAAGAGATTACCGAATATGAGAATTGAAAGTACAGGAGAAGCCGTAACATTTTGAATTTGTCCAAGATTCATGCACATGCATTTTAAGCGCATCTACACGAATTGAATATAGTTGATCGGTTCGTTATGTAGATAGACACCTCCTTTTCCCCAGTTCTACGTACCTGTTATTTCACAGGCGTATTCCTACAACTCTACTCTATCCATCCTATAGCCTAACTATCCACCTAAACCACGTCAAGTTCTGACTGCCTATTTTTAGATTGAAGAATTTAATTCTTATGTTAATGGTTTAACTGTATCGTCTTTGTTGCAGGATCTAAGTTCCCGCTTCGAAAGCGCCGGGCAAAATAGTGCTTTGTTCTTCCGAAAGCAGTTGTCTCACGCATTAGATTAGCATCTCAATCTCAATTCAAATCTATATACAATAGTAACTCTTGTAGTAAAAGTAATTGATTCGTTGTCTTCGTCGTGCTATGCCTCGGCGCTTCTAAAACGTTCGCTCTGTGTCTTGCACCTCATATCGAGCCAAGATATTCAACGATTCAGGGGATAAAGCACCTAGGTACTAACTAGAAAATAATCATGACTACACCGGTCCGTAAGTCTCCTTATTAATACATATACCTCCTAACAATACACGATAATAACCTCAATATGTCCAGTTCGGCCGTTTGTGCGAGTCGGGCAAGCTGAGCTCAATGACGTATTTTGGGCAGCGCGAGAAGCGTATCGACGGCAAAGACTTTTCTTTGCGCAAAATACCGGCTTTCTAGAATTTCGTGGAGTCTTGGGGTTTGGCAGCTCGGGCGTCGTGACGCGGTGGGCTGAGATAAATCAATTTCGACAGCGGATACGACACTTAGCAATTAAGGCACCCGTAGATGAAGACGATCCATATTTCCGCCAAGAAATAAATTGGATGTCGGTAGGTCCTATTAATTCTACTCCATGGCTAGCAAGTCGGGAATATTGACGAGACAGTTAGGAAGTCTTTGCGACTTGTGAGCACTTTACACAACTGATATGGCTGCCAGAGTGGGTTTTGGATGGAAGCCTTTATAACGATTACTTGAGCGATAACGGGTCTCCAGCCTTGATGATCATGGATTATTTTGAGAGATGTGAACTTTACGAGCTTCTTACCAGTATAAATGAATCGGTGTCGAATAATGCACACGTCCCTGATCATATGAAGAAGTTAGAATATATACCTAGTCGAATTTTATGGAGGTTATTCTTGTGTCGTAAGCCACCAGACCCGGCCGGTAAATGTAGTTGTTACTAATAAGGCCTACCCATCATATCAGTCACGAGGGCATGTATAGGGATGGCTTACCCTCCAGTATTGGATGACGACAGCCCTGAGGTGTATCGCGAAGTTATCAGACCCGAAAACCCAGCATCGATCATTCATTTCGACTTGCATCCTTTAAATGGTAATGGCTTATTGCTGCTCATCAATATTGTAAACTAACAGTATTAAGTGTTCATGGACGACCCTTTTCTTAATAATAACGACCCGGAGCATATATTTACACCTAGATGGAAGGTTGGTTCTAATAACCATTTCGATACCCCATGTATATAACTGTACGCTCACGCGTAGAATAGTTAGGCGACTTCGGGCTGATGCAAGAGTGGGATAATAATGTAAGTTTCAAGTTCCCTCTACACCTAGGTAATCCCTATCGTTAGAATGAATCGATTCGCATACCTAACACCCCTTCTATAAAGTGTCCATTACATTGTTTATTACAACTAATAACCTGTTGGAAACTAGTGGCAAGATGAAGAGTACACTATCCGATTATTCCTGTTTTATTGGACTATTTTTAACTTGGCGATTCTAGGAAACTGGCTGTAGCCAATGTTGGGAAACCCGGATACCAAGCTCCGGTAGGTTATATACCCTCTTCCTGTTTACCAAAACTTTAAAAAAGTAGATATCAATGTCATTCTAACCACTGAAAACATCTACAGGAACAACGCGATAGGCGGAGGCCCCTAGAAGAAGGCGCATTTGGACCACATACTAATATATGGGGTATAGGATTGGTAAGTGATTTTTATAAGATAGCTTTATATCAAAATAATGATAATACGGTCATTCTTGTTACCTGGTGTGTTAATCTATTGACTCTTGGAATAGCTCATGTTTAACGCGTTATCTCTGTACCACACCGACGATGAGGACTGGCAACCTCGAATATGTACCATACAAATGCCAGATGGCAAAAGCCGAGATCTCAGCACGTGGGCACCATTCCTAGTCGGCGATCAAGTTTATGAGGCTTTCACTCACTATGGCATCGATCTGCGCACGTTGATAGCCCGCTGCATGGCCGATGATGGTGAAGATCGGCCAACGTTAGACGAACTTCTTGCTATTATCCAATACAGTATTGCAAGAGATGATGTGCAAGCGTCTGAGGTAAGTCTTGTCTCACAGGAGCCTCCAATAGACGTATCGAAGCCGCCTGCGATTGAAACCGACGCATTACTGCAAAGATTCTTCCGGGAATATTTTTTGGAGCCACAGATGAGACCTGATCCCTACGTAGAGTTCTGGGATGGATCTTAATCGCCGAAATCAAACGGACTTTTGGGAGTGTGTTATACCCATGTAGCGAATGGAATCTTGGATTATTAGGAATGAAGATTGTTCGTATAAAGGGTTTCACGAGGTGTGATTCCTAGTATATTAGTGACATCGTTGTGTTGTTGTAAAAGCTAGAATGTGTGGGGAGGCTACCTGGATATTTATGTATGTAGGTACCTACTGTATGCAGTTGCCTAGCAACTGTGCACAGCTGTAGAGATCCTCACATAGAAAGGGCGATCTAATCTAATCTAATCTCATCGAGGGACAATCGATAAGAACCCCGCGGGGCATTAGTAAGAACTCTCTATTCAAGTAAGCCGGAGTGTAAGTGGAACCTTAAAGTGGAACCTTAAAAGACCGACACTGACGCAATGACTTAGAGTCCTTTCTCTCTTACTGATTCGGTCAGTAAGGGTTCCCGATAAAGATTCTTCTCAAATATTCTCTTTATTAATTCGAAGGAACGTAAATCTATGATACTGTGTGATGATCTTTATAATTCCCCCATCGAGCACTCTTTTATTTCCATGATCTCATCGCCTTGGCACTAGCTATGACAGGCGACAGTGTCGATCACTCGCAAAACGCGAATGAGAATCAATATGATGACCGGCTTTCCAGCGCAAGCGACGACGATAATAAAGAAGTAGAGGTACGTTTCGCCTCTTAATAAATATTTACGAATATCGCGCTAAATTTATCATGCAAGGTTACTTTTGATTCAGGAAATCCTTACCGGAGGAAAAGTTCATTAATACACAGTGAAGCGGCTAAGG
Source organism: Daldinia sp. FL1419 (assembly GCA_025201765.1). Classification (NCBI taxonomy): domain Eukaryota; kingdom Fungi; phylum Ascomycota; class Sordariomycetes; order Xylariales; family Hypoxylaceae; genus Daldinia; species Daldinia sp. FL1419. The sequence continues at coordinate 54,380 of MU623448.1, forward strand.
CGGAGTTCGCATCATCTAGGTCGAAGCCGTCGGCAAGTCACTGCTTAGTACATCAGTTTCTCGACGGCCATAGGTATGATAAGCCTAAAACCGCCAACCGAAATCATGACAAACATAAACATGAAGAGGTTACCAGCGAGGTTAGCTTGGACGAATATGTTGAACCCAAAGGAAAAGCTGCCAGCCAACTTGAGAATGCATCTAGTACAGAAGTAGATAGCGATGCTAGCAACGCTATAGGTCAAGTCGACGAGAGAGAGTGGAGGAAAGCCGTTAAGAAAGGCAAGGCCGGCTTAGATCACCACCAGGACCTCAACAGCCGGCTGCTCACAAAGAAGCAGTTGGCTGACATGGCTTGGAGCGTCCGGGAGCTCAGCAGAAGATTAGGGAACATAAGGCTCAAATTCAAGGCTAGGAGCATCTTCCTCTTGACCAAAGCTTACGATCACGAATTAATACCAAAAACGAGGGAAGTTGCGAAATGGCTTCTTAGTAAAGACAGAGATGTTCGGTATACGGTCTATGTGGAAGAGAGCTTGCAAAGAAATAAAAAGTTCGATGCACCTGGATTGATACAGGAACTTCGGAAAGAGTATATCGACGCTGGTAAGATGAGTGACGATGATCCGGAGGGTACACTGGACGGTCGTTTGCGCTATTGGACCGAAAAGATGTGCCGTGTGCGACCGCACACATTCGATTTCGTTATAACCTTAGGGGGTGATGGGACGGTGTTATACGCTAGCTGGTTATTCCAACGGATAGTACCGCCGGTACTCAGCTTTTCACTCGGTAGCCTTGGATTTCTCACCAAGTTCGATTTTAACGAGTATCAAGACATACTCACCACTGCATTTAGAGATGGCGTGACAGTAAGTTTGCGCTTGAGATTTGAAGGAACGGTCATGAGAAGTCAAAATAAACCGAACCAGCTAGATCGGATTAAATACGTGGATGAGAAAGGGGTTCATCACAGCAGAGATCTAGTAGAAGAACTCATTGGCAAGGAGCGAGACGACGAACACACCCACAGGCCTGATGGCACGTTTGAGATTCTCAACGAGATTGTGATAGATAGGGGCCCAAATCCAAGTAAGTTCTATACACAAATTCACCAATACAGCCATCCCGAGCTAAGCACCAAGCAGCAATGTCTAATACCGAAATCTTCGGTGACGATGAGCATTTCACATCTGTGCTCGCGGATGGATTATGCGTCTCAACTCCTACGGGCTCAACAGCCTATAACCTCGCGGCGGGCGGTTCGCTCTGCCATCCCGAGAATCCGGTCATGCTCGTAACTTCGATATGCGCGCACACATTGTCATTCCGGCCTATCATCCTACCCGACACGATAGTTCTACGTATAGGAGTACCATACGACTCACGTACTAGTAGCTGGGCTAGCTTCGACGGTCGCGAACGCGTTGAACTCTTCCCCGGCGACTACGTAACTATTAGTGCCAGTCGGTTCCCATTTGCCAGCGTTCAGCCTCAAGGGCGGAGAAGTGAGGACTGGGTTAAGAGTATCAGTGCGAAGCTCGGCTGGAACACAAGGCAGAAACAGAAGAATGAGGGGTATGGGAAATGGGAGAATTAGACAGGGCAATTGGAGTTTAGCTTGGAGTTCGCGGACTAAGTGCTTTCTTTATATGAGATATTTAGCCCATACAAGAGGTTCTAGACCAGATTAGTCTCAAGAGCTAAGGGGAGCACATCGACCATCAAGTTAGCCATGGCATCGGCATAAGGCGCCTAGATTAGACGGACGGCCATAATCGCGCATATATGATTAATTCATAAATAACACAACGGGTAGTACCGCGAGGGCTTATGTAAATATTCTATACTGGTTCTGTCCCTGAGGCCTGCCGCACAGGTTAACCAGGTAGATACCTAGGTATCTAACCACTCTATAAGTCCACACCTGAAATCTAACGTCAACCCGTGATAGTTCCGCGATGGGAAGATCGTATGGGATAGACGGGTATACCCGAGTAACCCATTTCCCCCAGCCCTTGCTAGAATCCAAAATAAATAAATAAATAAAATATGCGCGAATGATATAGTGTTATTTGATGTGGAGCCCCGACAGTTGAAGTTATCATGCAGCATAGAAACTAACGAGGTTCTTGGCAATCTCTTATCACATCTTGGCTGTCACAGCTTGCGCCTTGTTGAAACACCCGGTCTCTCATGGATCACGTATACATCTCATCTCTCAAAAGCTTTAGTCTCCTGCTAAGAGTTTGTCTAGTCTTCCCTTTTACTTGGATTTTCAAGTCACCATTATAAGACAAGATCGCGTAAAGCATTTTTAGTCTAACCTAGTCTCGGCCCCTTTAATAAACAGACCGGTCATTTTGAATTTCTTATACTCCTAGCTACCTTGTATATATTGCAAGCCGATGTTATCGCTCTCGCGAAAGAGACCACCGAAACTAGAATCAAGTAGGAAACATGTGACATATATTTGATAACCCATCCCGAACGTCACCCCCTTATCCCTTGACTCCTGTAAATGGCATCAATACGACGGAAATTTTCATTTTGCAAAGATGATATATGAAGAGCAAACAGTTAAGTGCTGGAAAATACATGCTCTCGGCATCGTAACTATATTTTATTCCTATGCTTCGTCCGTCGTGGCATCTTCCTCGTCTTCTGTCGTTTCAACAAACGTCATCGTGAAGCCCTGGTTATCGTCTACATTTAGGTTTATGGCGTCGATGGTATCGGAAGAAGTGCTCTCTCGCTTGGCTACTGCTGGGGCGTTCGTAACGGGTAGGGCCTTGACAGAACGGGGATTGAATTCACTGGATGTCTGGATGCCTTCCAAGGACGTTAGTTAGTATGCTATGTAATAATGAGCAGAGAATTTAGTACAGGAATCACTCACCGGCAGGGACACCACGCCTAACATACATGCGGGTGACCTTGGTCCGTCGGCGCGGTTGCGAGGAGAACTCATCACGCTTAGCAGCAGCCTTAGCAGCCCCCTCGCCGACGGTACCGCCGTTGTTATCGACAATAATACCGACACCAGCACCACCTTCGCCAGTACCAAGTTGAATCAAAGGACCCTTAGTCAAAGCCGCCTCGGCATATGTTAAAGCCCTATCGAAGCCAGCTAAGTCACGCTTGGCCTTGGGAGACTCAGAGTCCCGCGGGGCGATCTCCTTGCCCATACCTTGAAGGCCTGATATTTGGGTAGCTTAAGTCATATTAGCGGATGCATCGAAGAACGGTCTAGTATTGATAACTAACCTTGCTGCTGCAAGTTAGGGTCTACGGTAGCAGCGGGAGCGGCAGAGGCTTCGGGTGTCTTCGGGCTTTCCGCCTCCGGACTTGGACTGCTCTGAGCGGCCACAACGCTGCTATCATCCGCTGGAGTAACGCTAGCAGCGGCCACTGGCGCAGATGCAGCGTTCTCTGTAGCACCCCCAGCGGTACCGGTTGCGGCGTTGACTGCTGCACCCTCCAAAGCGTTCATCAAGTTCGTCACATCTTGACCTCCTCCGAATGAGATTTCACCATCACCGACTACCCTGTAGATTGATTAGATATACCGAGTGGCAACGCATATCCGCAGGCCATTACATACAATGCGGGGGAGTAAGCGCCGAGATTAATGTTCAAGGGGAGAGCGTTGATGCTGGCGAGTAAGCCGGCAACGGCAATCATACGATAGCTGACCATCTTGACTAATATTTATTGGGGGACGTTCTCGGGTTGTCTTGGCTAGATAGGTTTGGATATAGAATAGTGGAAATAGATATTATAATGGTATAAAACGACCAGCGGTAGAAGCAAAAAGCGATTTAATCTGCGAATAGAAATTAAGGAAGAGACCAGAAAACCAGAAAGTTCGGATGACAACTCGAGCACAGCTGAGTAACTCGAAATCATCATTTCGGGGCCAGCAAAGACCTTCATATACGTCGACAACTTGGTATCCTAGATCATCGGCAGTTCCCAACCATCAAGTCGGGACCTCGAAAGCCAAGCAACCGAACCAGGTAAACGACATGGATACCCATTCTCATCCGGCGCCAAGGTGTTTCTTCTCGGACATCTACGTTAAAAATATCTCTAGCAAGGTGTTTTGTGTATCATGTCGGCGGCGAGAAGAGATCTCTCCATAGTCGATACCAGTTATCTGCCATTAGGTGCGGGGACCAAACGACGTTATCGACGCTCGAAACGCAATTAGATGACGGGGATCAAAAGAAACAAAAGCACGGAAGTAGTTGTCACCGTTCTAAGTACGTGACTGAGGCTCTTGGCTAAACCCGCCAAGTGCCATAAGTCAGTCAATGCGATAAGCTATAAAGGTCCGGCATAGTATAAGAGGTAAAAGACGAGCGTGTGAGATGAGTATCAATCTTGGGTCTTGAGACCTGCCAAGAGACCAGGGTACCATCTGCCCCCGCGCCCAGTGCGTTCCAAGACTAACAAGCTTTCGCCGCGTAATCCACTGAATCTTTCGTCTCGGTGAATCTAACGATGATCAAGATAAGTCTCCAGAAGCTTTGTCTTAAGATCGAAGACAATTAATACAGGCAAGACCGTAGAATGGCGGCTCATAAAACTAAAGGGTGACATCCTGCTTTAAGAACCTATGATACGACGAGTTAAGACAAAACCTATGAGGTGGGAAATAAAATAGGTATACTTCTTTTCAATTATTGCTGTCGTAATTATAATTTGAGGGAGTAGTCGCCATAGGATCTGATTCATACGCTCATCTTTGGGGATTGAAAATCATCGAAGAGTTGCAATGTTATCATCCACTACCAACTGCAGATCATACAACGTGCATCTATTTTCGTTGATGATGTAGACCATCCAGGTTATCAAGAAACCCCTAACCGTTAGTGATAGTTGCTAGTGCCGTCTCAAATATACCGGAGACATGAGACTTAACACATTGTCATCGCTATGAATAGTACCTTCAGGTACGGTTTGGATGAAAAGGGGTGATCGACTTGCCAACTTACCCAAGACGCATACACGTAGGTATTTCGCTCATGATATTTCTATGAGAGAGATCTTTGGTAATCTGAAGCTTATTTCATACCAAGGAGTAGCGCCAAGCGAGTCGAGACTACGGTAGATCGCCTAGCAAGTTATCTACCGCAGCATCGGAATTCACGATGAAGCAAAGCCAAGAGATAGCGTTAAACCAGCGGACCAACGAAGATGTCTGTGCGCCTGGTCTAAATATCCTTTGACATGATGGGAAATGGTTCTCATATAGACTGCTCCTCTCATTGTGTGCAACCATATATGATGCACTCGAATACTTCCTATATGTCGACCTTGTAAGGTAGGTAAGTGGGCATATACAAAGTATTCGAAGTCTTTAACCTAGGTATGTAACTAGTGGATAGAAGAGAAGAATCAGGACCAACAACGTATGACCCACTCTGTGGTTTCATCACAGATCGAAAACTTTCAAACCCACTGTGGGGAGTTGGGGAAAAACTGGAGTCTAAGGTTCAGCCTTAATGTGGCATAATTGTGGCGGCCTATGTGTACCTAGGTATTATACCATTTAGGCGGTATTCGTACATGTATCTTTTTTACGGCCGTTTGCAATATTCAAGTCCCAATCGACTTAACTTAGCATCATCTTATCTCGGGCGAAACCAGCCTCGTCAAATCTAATATTCCTATTAACTGCGAGGCTGGTTATCTTAAGTAGGCATTTATCCGTATATCTCATTTTGGTGTCGAGATGAATTTGGCTTAGACAAAAGAGGCACCAGTTACTGCAGCTCAATCCTACGTGTGCATCCATTCGCCTTGGATAATTCCAAGTTACATCACACGAGCCTGCGCAACCCGCCAATCCCAGCTTTTCGGCTTGCCTGCTTGCCTGCTTGCGTACTACTTCGACCGGTGGCTGCCTGTCGATCAAAATATCTATAACTTTATCAATTGCTTTTTCCGCTTCAATCTCCCTCATGTTATATAAGTAGGGCTCACTTGATGAGCTTAGTTATTCGAGTGTTTGGCTCGCTCTCTCCAGGTGATCGCAGCACGTAGTAGAATATGAACTCTCCAAAATCGTCAACGACGCCCTTGTTAGGGGAGCAGCAAGATGATGAGGCTCAAGAACGTGTTCAGTTATCACGAAAAGAACCAAGTTGGGGCTGGCGCCGCCTAAGTGCGGTCGTCTTAATTGTCGTATCTGGCATTTTAATCATTGGCCATTTCGGTCATGGCCCGATTCATTATGGTGACCATCGTCCAGACCCGGGAAGTCAAGAGCCATTAGAACCTTCTGACGATGGATGGACGGAGTGGTCTAGTGTAAGCCTTCCTAAAGAGTATTGCGAATTTAATGAAACGAATCAATTATTAACACGATAGTTTTCATGCAAAATAGATCACACCAAGCGAGAAGCTCACTTGGCAGCCGTGCTTCGGGGTATTCGGCGACAGCTTCCAATGTGCCCGACTAACCGTGCCTATGGATTATCACCGACCGCTAAACCAGTCGGCGGATAACCCAAAAGTGCACATAGCTCTAGTCTTAAAGCCCGGTATCAACCGTACCAGCGACCCATCATCCTACTCGGAATCTCCTTTGCTCATTAATCCAGGCGGTCCCGGGGGCAGTGGGGCGCTTTTCGCCTTAACCACGGGACCGGCGCTCCAAAACGTCATCGGCGGAGATCGTGATGTTATAGGCTTCGATCCGCGTGGAGTAGGGGCTACTACACCCAAGGCCGATTGTTTCGCAGCTTCCGACGAGTACTTTGGGGTTAATAGACGTAATATTGCTCTAATGAATCGGATGAGCTGGATTTCGTCGGGCCATGAAATTGGTCTTGTCAATTCAAGCAACGTCGCACTCAATAAACTCAACGTTAGGTCAAGAGCACTCGCCAAACTATGCAAGCGGAGGGACGATGCTGAAGGAGACAATAGTATTTTCAAGTATTCCAATACACCGAACGTAGCACGGGACATGCTCTCGATCATTAACGCTTGGGATGAGTGGAGGTCAAGTTCCAACGCGGAGGAATCGGAGACTGCATTCGGACTCAGGAGTGACTTTAAAATCGAGCCCGAGGATAGCACCAAAGGAAAGCTTGTGTATTGGGGATTTTCTTACGGCACGTTCCTCGGAGCCACATTTGCATCTATGTTTCCCGACAAAGTGGGTAGAGTTATCCTGGATGGCGTTGTGGATGCTGATCACTACGTTAATCCAATGTTGGGAGATGGTATCCTCGACACCGACAAGATCTGGGAACAATTTTTTGTTTATTGCGCCGAAGCGGGATCTGACTGCGACTTTTACCGTGCCGGAGACGAACCCGGTGATATTAAAGAACGTTTCAATTATGTTATGAATTGGTTGGAGAAGGAGCCTGTAATTGTCCTACTTTCGAACGCGAACATACCCACTCTAATAACAGCCGGAGACTTCAAGATGATTATATTTTCGGCATTGTACTACCCCATTGCCTCATTCCCTGGCCTGGCTATACTCCTGAAAGCTCTCGTCGATAACCAACTCCAGACGATGGTGGGTAGTCCCGCACCGGCATTACTTTGTCAAAACATAACTTTACCCGTATGGCCAGATGATGCCCAGAAGGTAATTGCATGTAGTGATAAACGATATAAAGTAAGAACTCCTTGATTTCCGGAAATTTCTTGAGGGGCAGGCCTAATATTTAATAGCTTCATGAAGACCTTGACGCACTCCAGCGGCGCTTCGAGAAGATGGCTACTTATTCCTCATTCGCTGACATCGTAAGTAATACCTGGTCTCCGTAACTAGAAAGTTATTTAACAGATATGTTAGTGGATGGGCGTCGACCTTAATCTGGGTTGTAGCGGATGGGAAATCGATGCGAAAGACCCGCCGATGCGCTGGGACGACCACCCAATTCATAAACCAAAAGCCATAGAAACCAGTTTTCCCGTCTTGTTCTTGTCGAATAATCTTGACCCTGTCACACCTTTGCACTATGCTCTGAAGATGACGCGCAAATTTTCGGAAGCAAGTCTCGTAGAACAGAAAGCGGAGGGTCATTGTACTATGGCGTGCATCTCGCTTTGCACGATAGGGCATATCCGGGCGTACCTCAATTACGGAATTGTACCACCCGTGCCAAAATTTAGTTCGGATGATGAAGGCGAATGGACAACTTGCGAGTGTTATGAAAAGCCTTGGAAATCGCTTCACAATATCACCGTGACGCCAAGCTCAAGCAGTGGCCTCCAAGGAAGAAGCGGAAGCGAGCTATTGACCGGGAAGACGGCCGAGGAATTGGAGACCATGGAGGCTTACCAACAGCTCCGAAACCGATTTATCGTATTTACAGCGACTCAGCAACAATTTGGAGGCCGAAACCCGCTTCGAGCTGCGCATCTAGACAGCTTGGCTTTTACGAACAAGGGGAAACCCAGCTGCAGTAAGCCATGACGATCATAATCGTTGACTCGGCATATAAACATTTGGACATAAAATATGATATACGATATCTATGCATTAGCTCTTACATGTCCGAAGTATTTTCGCTTCACGCCGCATTGTTCGCATTGAATATCAGTCGGACTCGGCAGAAATCCATAGGACCACCATTATCACGCATTTAGCTGAGGATGGAATGTTGCAAATATCAGTAGATGAGCACAAGATCATTCTTATATTAAGTTTAAACCTTTTTATGCCTGCAGTGTCTTTATTCTTCAAGTAATCCATAGAAATAACGTTCCCTTGTAAAGCCCCCTCGACGGTATTATCTATTCGTGTATTGTGCCCATGTATTCCGCAGCCGCCGCGCCGCAACATATCATTGGTCGCGGGTACGTTCGTCGGATTCAGGAGCAATATTAGCGGTAATGGATTGAGGCTCGGTCCCAACAGTTACATCGATATAATTAATGTATTTAAAGTATTGAACAATGAACCTTTTTACTGCTACTGAGCCCTGATATATAAATGTTTCCCACCACTGAGCTCTAATATATGATCCTATTTGCCAAGTCGAGCAGTGGGCTATCGCTTCAAGTCACGATTATAAGATAGAAACAGGAAATCAACCAGATATGTTGACATCAGACGCCCTCGTAACCTTCTTCAACCGCGACAAGACCGCTACAGCCGAAGCGGGAGAAGAGTCGCGGACGTTTGCGGCGAGATGTCACTGCGGGAACATCCAATACTCAGTCGTACTCCCGGTCGCAAGCCTGCCGTTGAACGCTTACATCTGCTCATGCACACGATGTCGCTACTCCCACGGCACATTCGGCAGCTTTCACGTCTCATTGACGCAAGGCGTAGCACCGGAATGGACCAATAGCTCCGTCAACCTATCCGTTTATAAGAGCCAGGGTGGCGGACCGGGCGGCCACGGACAGCGGTGGTTCTGTCCTACCTGCGGAACGCACAACGGGCACTTCGAGCCGTGGGCCATGCAGTGGATTGCAGACATTGCGCTTTTCGACGCGCCGAGTTTCTGGAAGATGAAGGGATTCGCGTTTCCGAAGTCCCCTGGAGATGGCGGCCTGATGTCTTGGATCCCGGAGGAGATTAGGAGGGATATAAAAGTACTTAGTATGGACCACGATATCGCGCCAGATAATAAGCTTGAGATTAGTGAGGGCGGGAAGGAGAGATTACGCGCGGAGTGTCAGTGCGGAGGGGTTTCTTTTACGATTGGAAGACCGTCGGACGTGGTGAAGAATGACGATTTTATGAGCCGGTTCATCGCACCGGGCTCGCCCGGTAAATGGAAGGCCTACCTTGATTTTGACAGAGAGACTCGGCGGCTCTCGAGTGCTTATTTCATGCCCTGGGCACTGGTCCCGAGAATCTCTCTGGAGCCGGAGGTTCCACCGGATCTACTCATCGGGACTATGAAAACTTACAAGGCATCAGATAAAGTTACAAAGGGGTTCTGCGGGCGATGTGGGGCCACGGTATTCATCAAGAATAAGGACAGGAGTCCCTCGGAACAGTCTGAGGTGCTCGGTATAGCGGCGGGACTGCTGAGGGCGCCAGAGGGAGCAAAGGCAGCAAACTGGCTTAAATGGAGGGCCGTATCCGAAGGAGAAATAGAGCAGACCGAGTTTGATCCCGAGTTTATGAATGCAATTATAGAAGGTCAGAGGTCGTGGGCCGTTGAAACGTATGGAGAGGAATCAGGCTTTGGTATTTTATAGTGCAACAAGATTGATGAATATAAGTAACTAGGTTAACCGTTAAGGTTAATAATAATTAACCGGTTACCTAGTAGGTCTCGCCTGTGTTACCTCGTAAATCACGTTTAACGTTGGCGTCTTGCAGTTACTCTAAAAGACGATTGACCAATCAATATAATTCAATTAAACCCTCTGGTCAACACCTACAGCGGCGCTGCGACTAAATTCCGGTAATGTGGGTGTCTATTTAACTTTAATCAGTACGGGTACTTCCAATGCGGGACCCGAAAGCGATTGCTCTAGCCCAACGAATCCTCTTATCAAGTATAGATACTCTATAAACGACGGTACGATAAGAAATTGTGGATTCGGATGACCAATAGACGTGCTCGCAGCAACTCCCAATGAAATTTTTCTAGCTGGTGGGAGCTTTTTTTTTTTATCTTGAATAAACTGCTTGGTCCTTTTATTCCCCCTCCACGACCCTCATCACCAGTCCCTTCTTTCCCCGTGTGAATTGGTGTCTCTTCTTCCCGGCTGCAGGGTAGAAATTAATTCAACATGTCTGCGTTTTCGCGCACCCTTGCGCCATTCTTGCGCGCTTCTCGTCACTCCCTCAGATCCGGCAGCACCGCCAACCCGTTACAATTTGCTGTGCGCCAGCAAAATGTAGCCGCAGCCCTCAACATCGCCCGCTCGTATGCCGTTTACGAGAGAACGAAGCCTCACGTTAACGTCGGTACTATTGGTCACGTCGATCACGGCAAGGTGTGTAGACAGCTTATATCACATTATACTATAAATTATATATATATATATATATATATAAATTATAGAATTTCTAAAGTGCCCCCCTCATCTCTAACTAAATATCATCTAATTAGACCACTCTATCTGCTGCTATCACCAAGAGACAGGCTGAGAAGGGACTGGCGAACTTCTTAGAATATGGCGCTATCGACAAGGCCCCCGAAGAGAGGAAGCGTGGTATTACCATTTCTACTGCACACATCGAATACTCGACGGATAGCCGACATTACTCCCACGTCGACTGCCCCGGTCACGCCGATTACATCAAGAACATGATTACTGGTGCCGCTAACATGGACGGTGCTATTATCGTCGTTGCTGCTTCCGATGGTCAAATGCCCCAGACAAGAGAACATCTTCTTCTCGCCCGTCAGGTCGGTGTCCAGAAGATCGTCGTCTTCGTCAACAAGGTCGATGCTATTGAGGACCCCGAGATGTTGGAACTTGTCGAGATGGAAATGCGTGAACTACTCAACCACTACGGATTCGAAGGTGACGAGACCCCCGTCATCATGGGTTCTGCCCTGATGGCCATGGAAGGCAAGCGACCCGAGATCGGTGTTGAAAAGATCGATGAGCTCCTCAAGGCCGTCGACGAGTGGATCCCTACCCCCCAGCGTGACCTCGACAAGCCCTTCCTCATGTCCGTTGAGGATGTCTTCTCCATTGCTGGACGTGGAACTGTCGCCTCTGGTCGTGTTGAGCGAGGTGTCCTGAAGAGGGATGCTGAAGTCGAGCTGATTGGTAAGGGAACCGAAATTATCAAGACCAAGGTCACCGATATCGAGACCTTCAAGAAGTCCTGCGAGGAATCCCGAGCTGGTGACAACTCCGGTCTACTTCTACGTGGTGTCCGACGAGAGGACATCAAGCGAGGTATGGTCATTGTCAAGCCCGGCACCGTCAAGGCCCACACCAAGTTCATGGTCTCTCTATACGTCCTCACCAAGGAGGAAGGTGGCCGACACACTCCTTTCGTTGAGAACTACCGACCCCAGATGTTCCTGCGAACAGCTGACGAGGCTGTTGCCCTCCACTTCCCTGAGGAGGTTGAGGACAGGTCCAAGCCCGTCATGCCCGGTGACAACGTCGAGATGGTCGCCACCCTACACAACCCCATTGCCGTCGAAGTCGGTCAACAAGTCAATGTCCGCGAGGGTGGCCGAACCGTCGCAACTGGTATCATTACTCGAATCATCCAATAAACCCGTCTGCGGACTATTTTGGGGAAGGGGCTGGTCCAATGTGTGAAAGAGGGATAGAACGGGCACCTTCGGCTTTGCGCTTTTTATCTCAGCCGGCATGGGGGAAAACATTCTTGGCGTTTGCGCTCTGGTGTATAGGGGATTTTCGGATTGTATTATATTTGGAGCCCATGTACACTTGACATTCCAGTCCCCGTGGCTCGTTAAATCTCCCCTCTGTTTACCAAACGAACGTCATTTTCCCCAGTAATGTAACTTTAGAGCATGATGAAATGTTAAACGTTTAAAATAACCTAATGTATTACTTGCGTACTTGCATGAATGTGATTTTTTTGGCGCATGATGGAATTTTGATGTTCTTGGATACGAATTCTCCATGCTAACGTGTTAGTGTACCCCTTTAATATGAAGAGCTACATTAAGGAGCTAGTTTGACAGAATGGATAGCCGGCCGGCTACAACTTCAAACCTATTTACTATAGCTTCAAGCCTGGGCTTGAATATTCTTGAATAAAGCCCGTAGAGTTTTATCACGAGGTGTTGTGAAGTTACACATCTTAAAACTCCGACCCGAGCTCAACTTGGCTTGAGGCATCCAAGTGGCAGGCACACACACACACACAGAGAGAGAGAGAGAGAGAGAGAGAGAAGTCCACAGTATAAACCTATAGTAATTTAGCCCTAGCAGATCTCCTCGAGTTAAGTATACTATACAAGCTAGGTAATAACCGAAAAAGTTTTTACCGAAGGTCACCTTGGTACTCTACCCGGGCTGTGAATTGGGTTCGCCAAGACTTAGAGCCGTATCTTATAGAAGAACTAATAAAATTCAAGTAGATCCATCGTACTATCTCGCATATAGCTCATTGCTCGACTGTATATAAGTTACCAGGTGCTTTGCATTGGGTAATCATTAAAGGACTCGAGGGTTGCTAGTCATGCTACGCGTTGCTGTGATCCTAATTACTAGTAGGCAACCTTGGCCCCTATTCTCTCTCACTCGAATAGACACTTCGAAGGAAGCGTGTGAATATCTTAGAATAGATCCACATTACTAAATAGAGCGTATATTTATAGATTAATCACACCATTATTCTCAATAAAAAGTCAACCGCTATGGGCCCTCGTGGAGTTTTGCGTGGCTTTCGAATCACGCTGATACCTGCCGTTGGCGTATCCTAGTACCTCGTTGGTAACTCCCGCGTATATCCAGGGGAGCCTTATACATATACGATCAAATCTTGTCTTTCAGGGGCCATTGCTTCTCATGGAAGATGTCCGATCACGCTTTAAATCTCAAAAAGCACTCTGACCCACCTGTCAATATTTACGTGAAGTACTCGTGTTTTACTCTAGCGTCGTCGCTGCTGCCCAACCGACTAGGTGACCAGGATTTGCATACCCAGGTAGTCCACATGGTGAGAAGCTGTAGCGTCCTCACTAACGGCGGTTGCTGGCGCTAGGTTTTGCTCTGAATTCTGATCGCCAGATTTCATCGAAATCGCATTAATCCCCTGGTAACCATTGGCCGGTTTGAGGCAGGTGATGAAGATGTCGGCGAGACTATCGATGATGAGTTATGAAGGATTCATTTTCTTTTCGGGTATTTATTCGTACGTCAAAAGAGCCGTGGTTAGCCAGGTGGTGGTTTTGTTAGCCGGGCGGGCGAACTTTTAATGATAAAAGGCGAGTAGTTAGTAAAATTGTTCCTAACGATAGCCAAGTTTCCTTTTAAAGCCGAGGATAGAACGTTTTCCTTATTCCCGGGTTAGCTTTTACCCTTAGGTAAGACTGTTTCAGGCTTTCGACGCCGCTCGGACCAGAACAAGCTCTTTGACAAGCTTCGGCGGCGAATAGGTAGCGTCGCCGAGACCACGAAGAGGGTCCGTCCCCGTCGGGTAACTGCATCTTGGCTAACCGGGTCCATTATGTCACGGCTCTTGCTTTACCCTGCCCTAATCGATCTTGACGAACAGGCGTCTTTGAACCCACGTAGAGCATATTTCGCCATCAGAAATTTAGACGTTCATAACACAGGTAATAATATATGGTTGCTGATATTGTTTGTTGAATGGGCGATGTAACGAAGCTCATCTCATCGAAGGAATATGCCGGACGAAGCTAGTAGTAACGATGAGCTTCAGAGCAGAGGATAAGCGTGAATGAGATCATGAGCTCCATGACCCTCTTTCTTGGGACGGGTTTATCACCCGAAGTCGCTGTTGGAGAAGTAGAGGGATTTTAAGCCGCCAAGCTTTCTCATATCGCTGTAGAAACGTTAGGGAGCACATGTAAGTAGGGATGCGATTTTTATTATACGCTTAGCGTATAATAACGTATAATAGGTTATAATAACGCATAATAGGATGATTATGCGCATAACGGATCAATACCCCCCCGATTATCCGGCGTACTAGTACTAAAGCGGGTAAGCCCTAGTATTGAAGCATCGCACTTAAGGCTTTTTTACAATTTGACGATTCAATTTATGTACGTATACGGAGATATCATTGGCTGGAAGGCTATTAGGGCCTGTATTAGACTTCTGAGTATTTAAATAGGCCTAATATTGGTGGCAATTCGTCAAATGTTTTCGTAAATTCGTTGAACCTGACCTTATATACAATGGCTGTCTATAATGCTTATAAGCTGCCTGTTTTTGTTGAAAATGGGTTTGCTTGATTGGCTCGAATTAGCTGTACGTTTCAGTATTTCTGGGAGGCATTTGGGGCTGAATTGCGATTGATTTACACCATAATAAGTGTTGCTCGAGTTGCTCTAAATTATGTGTTTGAGGTTAAAAAATTTTTATATATTAATTACTTAATAATTGCATTATTATATGTATTATGCGCATAATATGCATAATATGTATTATATCGCATAATCGATCTATTATGCGCATAATGGGCATCCTTATATGTAAGAAAATAAGAAGGATCACCTTATCTTAGCGAGCTTAGATTAGAGATTTTTGACCAGCTACCACAGCCACCCCAGTATGGTCCGTGCAGATGTATCTGTGGGGCTGTGCATGTTGTTGCAAAAATTTTAGTTTAAGGTACGTATGTGGTTTTTTGAGGTTCTTGCGGAAATTACCTATATAAAATAAAAATTTTTTTTTTTAAAATATTTAATAATTAAATAATAAAAATAGATATTTTTAATTTGTAAATGTTTAGAAGTAGTGATAATTGATATAAAGTTTTATATTTAATTTTTATATGATATAATAGAAGAATAAAAATGTTATATATGATTAGCAATTTTAGGTTTTTGCTGATATACTATCTAAATACCATCCTTACTAAGCAATAACGAAATAACGAAAGGTTCTATCCATTTCGTACAAGCTGTAAGGGCTAGTTATAAATATTTTAAAGTCCGTTAGTATTTTTTTTGATTTTTTTATTGTAATGTTAATATATTATTAGATTTAAGGGGTAAAAATCGCGTATTTTTACCTTTATATAATATTTAATAATAATATAACTAATAATGTTTTAATTAATTCCAAATTTCATTAATAATTTAAAAACAACCTTTTTTAACCTCGAGCACCTTTGTATTGTTATTTAAGAGTTTAGTTCTTTATTTAATTCTTTGTTTAGTTCTTTATTTGATTTTTGATACTATTTAGGTTGATAAACAAATATATTATAATGTGTAATTGCAAGTTTAGGGTATATTTCTTAAACCTAAATCAATACCACACTTAAACTAAATTCAAATATGTGGTTCGCGTTGGTTCGTATTGGAAAATAAATGTAAGTAGTTAAGGATAAACGTGTACAGTTCGAGATTAGGGTTCAGAACTCCTAGAATACGTTAACAAACAGTTCAAAAACATTAATTGTACCTTACAAGTTAAAAAAACAACAAATTAATTTATTAATAAACATATTAATATATTTAATACTTTTAATACTTTTAATACTTTTAATATAAAAGGCTATCATATAAACAATCACATTTTTACCTCAGATTAGGAGACGGTTTTTGGTGGGAAGGGTATGTCAGGGGTCTGATTGGCTAAAAAGTGCTGTGGCTCAAAAGATACAAAAAACCGTCCTCCTAGTCTGAGCCCACTGAGATAAGGATCACCTAACCTAGGACATTCCCGAATCCAAAAAAAAAAAAAAAAAAAAAAAAGGTAATTGCTGTCCCGTCATCCTATTATCAGGGGCCCACACGAGATCGTTAGTGGCACCGGTTCAGCCCGTTTCTTCTGCCCTGTCGATAAGATACCGTTACCCGTTTCGACTTTTGAATTTAGAGGACATAAATAAAGCAGCGATAAATAGCTGCAATGGAAGTAGTCAGCGACCATGTTCACGAAAAAGTCTTGTCGGCTTGTCTTATATTAATATGAATAATAGTTGCATACTAAATATTTTTGCCATCGTACGCTAGTGTTTTTTTGCCCTTTACGAAGGCGAACAGGGAAGGAATGAAATCTTAACCGGTAAATGAGACTTTATCGATCGATTGACTGGCTTCCGTTCTCTTGGGTCTTACCAAATTTAGTAAGCCCGGTACTGAGTTTTCTGTTTTAGTGGGCCTCCTGGTTTTTTTTCTGCTTTAGCTTTGCGAGCTGCAAAAAGCTGCAAAGAGTGGAGCCCCTGGAATTTGCGACTCGAGAATCGAATGTGATTCAACCCTTACGACACCACTTTTTTTTCTCCTGTTAACAGTTTGCTCATTATGACGAGTTTTTTCACGGGAGATATTTTGCTATTGAATTGAACGACTATTATAAATCATTCTTCACATATCAATGACTTATATTTCCTAATTGACCTCAGAATGACTTCAACTTCCTCGATTTGTCTTGTTCCGGCCGTGAAATTCGAGCCGTGTGGCCCCGATTCCTTACGGGTCCCGGCCCTGTGGGTCCCTCGCAACACCGAGATTCGCCGAACCATCTCCTTCCTCTAGCAATAGCTTTCTCGACTCGCGCCCTCGCGCCTGAAAAAAGTAAACTTTGTTCCAAATTAAGCCTTACCAGGTTTCCAGCTATACCATTGTCAACACCCAACCGACCTATCCCCTCCCGCATAATAATGGGGATATACTCGAATAGGAAATCTCGGTGGCTCCGCCATCGGGCACAATCCAGCTCTTTCTCTTACTTCTAAAACTTCTTGCCATCTCCCGTGAGCCAATGGGATCCCTTAACCAGACGAGTCATTACCCGAAGGACTCTGGACTAGAGCCTCAAGGGTCATGTCTGTCTACTATATAAAGGATGGATCCCGCCCCCCTTTGCGCTTTTGGTAGAGATCCATAAACATTCCCACACACATCGTGTGACTTCCTGAGATACCTTCCCTTTAGATACCCCTCGAGGATATAAGGATAATAAAAAGGAATAATCATCATGGACCCCTACGAAGTGCCCACAATGGAGGGCCCGTCCATACAACCCAACAGCAATCAAATCGATCGAGCCGACCAGGCCGACCAAGTCACATATGGGTCAATCGTCCCTGGCAACCTGGCTCGCAAGCCTACCAACTCGTTAGCTCGAAGTTCCACCAAAGAGACAATTCGAGATCCGAATCTGGATGTCAACTTGCCCTACCGAACACTTTCTGGCGACGCCAACCTTTCGGAATATATCACAGAGACAGCTAGTGGTCAGATACCCGGTCCGGTAGAACCAGATGGCCAGAACCGCTACAAGCTCGTTACTTTCCTGCCAAACGACCCCGAGAACCCCAAGAACTGGTCGAAGGCTTACAAGTGGTACTGCACTATGGTCGTGGCTGCGACATGTTTCGTCGTAGCCTTCTCATCCAGCGTCGTCACGCCGGATATCGTCGGTGTAGCAGATGAGTTTGGTGTCAGTGAAGAGGTTGCATTGCTCAGTATTACTCTGTTCGTTGTAGGATTCGGTGTCGGTAAGTGAAGTCCCCTTGAGGAAACAAGAAAATGAAAATGAGATTAACAATCAAAAGGACCTATGATATTCGCCCCTCTATCCGAAATTTACGGAAGACGTATCATCTATGGAACAACACTACTAGTTGCCGTGGTCTTCATCATTCCCGGTGCCGTGGCGAAGAACATTGCTACTCTCCTAGTCGCCCGCGCTATCGACGGCATTGCCTTCTCCGCTCCTATGACACTTGTCGGCGGTACCCTAGCCGACCTTTGGAGGTCTGAGGAGAGAGGTATCCCGATGGCTGCCTTCTCTGCCGCCCCTTTTATTGGTCCTGCTGGTAAGTCCTCACCCAATCAAAGACTTCCATTGATATGATTGGTCGCTAACTTACAACTACAGTCGGTCCCCTCGTTGGTGGTTTCTTATCTGATGCCGCTGGCTGGCGATGGCTTTACTGGATTCATTTGATCTTGGCTTTCGTCGTCTGGGTCTTGATCACATTCACCGTCCCCGAGACATACGCGCCCACGATTTTGGCCAAGCGAGCCAAGAAGATGCGCGAGCAGACCGGTCAGCAAGACTACGTTACAGAAGAAGATATCGACAAGCGACCTCTCGGTGAACGACTAGCCATCTTCTTGATTCGACCCTTCCAGCTTCTGTTTGGCGAGCTTATCGTCTTCTTAATCAGCTTGTATATGTCTGTACTATACGGTCTTCTGTACATGTTCTTCGTTGCCTTCCCTATCATTTTCCAGGAAGGCAAGGGATACTCCGCTGGTATCACCGGTCTCATGTTGTAAGTACACTCTCGGCTTCTTCTAGTATAAGTCAATTGCTAACTTATATCCAATAGCATTCCTCTAGCTGTCGGTGTCATTTGCTCAGCTATCTGTGCTCCCCTAGTCAACACCCACTACCGAAAACTTATCGCTAAGCACAACGGTCTTCCCCCACCAGAACTACGCCTTATCCCCATGATGTGCTCTTGCTGGTTCATCCCGATGGGTCTGTTCATCTTCGCGTGGACATCGTACCCCCGCCTTATCTGGGTCGGCCCTGCTCTCGGTGGCTTCCCCGTCGGTTTCGGCTTCATCTTCCTGTACAACAGTGCCAACAACTACCTCGTCGACGCTTACCAGCACCAAGCCGCCTCCGCCCTAGCTGCTAAGACATGTATCCGTTCATTCTGGGGTGCAGCGGTGGTTCTTTTCACTAACCAGATGTACGCTCGTCTAGGCTACGAATGGGCTACCACACTTCTAGCATTCATTTCTCTCGCTTGCTGTGGTATTCCCTTCCTATTCTGGACGTATGGTGAGCGTATCCGGCAAAAGAGCAAGTACGCTTATGCTGGTGATGAAGACGAGAAGATCGCAACCGCAAGCGAGGGTATCGGCCCGGTGGTTCGGGAAGATGATTCTGAAGATCAGGATCTCAGACGTGCGAGAAGCTACGTCAGCAACCCTTGAACGCGGTCTTCATCTAATGAATAAGGCTTAATCCACACTCGAGAGGTATAGAATCTCAATCACGATTAGGTACCCAAAATTTAGAAGGTATCTAGCAGAAGCATGAGAGTAGCTATATACGTCGCTTGTAGCAGCGGGCGTAGGCTACTCGCAAGAAGAAGGAAAAGAGAAAAAAGCAGCTCCGCCCCGACGCACCATACCCATTTTACGCCGGGCTGAGGAGCTCAGAGCATCGGAGCATAAAGGCGTTTTCATCGGCGTTGCGCTGTTCGTCGTTTATAATGTAGACTGGGGAGGCAAGACATGATGACAAGGCAGGGCGCTCTTTGGGGTTTTCAGGAGCATTTTGGTCTTGGGACTTGAAGATAAAGGGGTGTCTATATTTTTGAGATACCACTGACAAGACGCATCGTGTCGCATTGGGTTAGAGCTAGACGCCGCTTATATGGCATGTAATATTGTATAATGAGCTAATAAGACATGAAGATTGAAAAGAGACGTTTGAATATTTCACGGGCTTCTATGATCTAGAAAAGTGAAGAGATTTTATATTTAATACGTAGGTACCCTAGGTAGCTAGGCGTCAACTAGGTAGGTTAGATAATTGTTTCCCTTCGATTTAATAAATACTCATTTTAAGCTATAGTTATTCTATAACCCTTCACCGTAGTTTTATGAAATATACATTCTAACAACTGTATTTAAAAGCATCGGAGATTACTTCTCAGAATCCCCAACGATCAACCCACAGCTTCATCCACTCCGTATTAACGGGCTTCAGCGCCCTCGCCGTCGGACTCGCGTGCAGGGTATTCTCAACGCGCCAGGTATAATCGTCTTCGCCCCCTTTGCTTCCGCCCGTACCCCCGTTCTTAGCATTTCCATTTATAGCCCTCTTCACGCCCTCGCCCCCGTGGTGCGGCACGATCGACTTGTAGAAATCGAGCAGCTTCACTGCGGGATTATTCTGCGTGCTCGATTTCCGGTCGTAGCTGCTGCGCTCGAGAGCCTCGATCCATGTCTCCAGCGGAACAGTCTTGGGTGCAATGCCCTTTTCCTGTAGTGCAGGGACAAGATCGGAGAAAGGCACAGCCTGCGGGTTTACAAGGTTGTAGACCTTTGCGCCTCTTGGCTTTGCGTTTCCGTCGGTGAAGTTGTCCTCGTCTTCGGGATGAGTTACCTCGTCAAGGACCTCGAGGATAATCTTACTGAGTTCGTCAACGGGAACCCACTCGATACGGCTACTCGTACCGAGGCTACGAGGTAGCATTCCCACGAACTTGGAGCTGCGAACTAGACTCGGGAACCACTCCCAGGGATTCCAAGCACCTCCCGCTGCGACAGGACCTGCAACCTGGCCGACACGCAAGACAGCGGCGCGTCGCTTACTCCCTTTCCCTAGCATCGCCCATGCGTCTAGGAGGCGCTCCCCAATGTACTTCGACTGGGCGTATCCCTGGCGCAGCACCAGCTCCGCCGGATCGGGTAGGACCTCTTCCGGAACATCCCTCGCCGCAGCCATTGCCGCCGAGATACTCGACACGAAGAGCACGGCAGGTTTATGCGTGCCATCTTGCGCAAGTTCCAATAGGTGTCCTAACCCCGCGACAGACGGCTCAAAGGACTGCAACGGGAGCAAGAAATTCACAGGCCAAGCATTGTGGATAATAGCCGTGGTCTCATGCAGAAGAACGCCGTAATCCGCAGGCGCTAGGCCTAGGCGCGGCGCCCCGAAATCTTTCACTGTCAGGAAAACCACGCGTCCGTTTGATTCCTGCGCTGGTGGTAGTCCGCGAGACTTCAACGCCGTGGCCTGCTTGGATGCTGCATCCGCAGCCCGATTCAGGCAGAAAATGCGGCGTACGCGAGATTCGGGTTGGGCCTGTAAGGCTGCGAGGAGGTAAGTGCCTAAGGAGCCCGTGGATCCCGTCAAGATGACGGCTTGGGGAGCGCGGGGATATCTGAAGCCCGAGAGGTATTTGGCCAACATATCCGCAATGCCACCATGTGGGCTTTCTGTGCCGTTCTTACTGCTGCCGTCGCCGAGGTATGCGGATAGCGTATTAGCCAAGGACCTTGCAGTCGTAGAACTATATAAGAGACTAATCTGGATGCCGTGTAGAGTACCCTCGGGAATACCGTAGCTACGCAGAGCGGCCTTTAGCCGCGATACAGTCAGAGTAACGCCGTTGGAGTCGAGTCCACGTGCGAAGACGTCGGTATCAGCATCAATATCGCGAGAGTCGAGTGCCTGTTGAAACAACTGAGTGAGCACAGGCGTGAGGCCCTCGGGTGTTAGTGAGGTAATAGGCTCCAGGTCGCTAACTAAGATACCGCTCTCGACGCGTTCATAGAGTGCATCGATCTCGTTCTCATATGCCTGTAGTGTAAGTTGCCTCTGAATGGTGCCCTTGCCCGCGCGTAAGAATGGTTTCTCCGCTCGGACGAACATGACAAGCTCTCGGGGGATCTGACCAAATTTCGGAGCAGACTTGTTGGCCTCTTGGATTGTAGGCCAAAGCCTCTCAAGCGCAGCGTGCGCCTCCTTGTCTGTCTTTGGAAGAAGATGCTCATAAAGCTCGACGAGCATGCATAGCCGGAACCGGTGAGAACCCCCCACGATAACACCACGTACGTCGGGGTGTGTAGTCACAATAGCCTCGAAATCAGTAGGGTCCATCTTGTATCCATTGGCCATAGCAACCCAGTTATCAGTGCGGCCACGGAAACGCCACCATCCAGGCTGACCAGGAACAGGAGAGAAGAGATCCTTTGTGCGATACTCGTCCTCCAAATCGGGATAGGATCGAAAGTATGCATAAAGACGGTCGATAGTCGGTGTGTAGGGAAAGACAAGTTCATAAAGCCCGGGAAGAACCTCTTCCATACGCTGGCCGACCTCAACGAAACGGATCGCGTCCCAGTTCTCCGAGTTAGGTGAATAGTCCATATGCATCAAGGCGCCCTCTGTGCTACCAATAAGACTATATAGATGGGGTGTAACCTTGGCGACTCTGGCTCCAAGAACAGGATTGATAGGTCCGCCGACGTAGCCGATATGCTTGAGGCGTGATAAGGCTTCAAGGCCAGGCGGGTAGTTAAGCATATTCTCGATGGGCACGGCCGGACAGATAAGACTATTGGCGCCAGACTGGTTTATCACGTCCGTGATACTGGCGGGGCTAATGGGGACGTCGGGATGCATAAGAATAGCTGTCATTTCAGAATGAAGCCCACCCATGGTGATATACATGGCGCCGGCCTATACAAGTTAGGACATGGGCCCATTTCCAAGTAATACACGAGTGAGTGGCTTACGTGTGACTGCGACCCGACAATGAGAACATCGTGGTTAATGAGCGTGCTGAATGTGTTCCTTTCCACATGGACACCTTTGGGAAGGACACCCCTCTCTAAGGGGGAGAATAGGCATTCGAAATGGGAATGTGTCCACCAAATCGGCTTTGGATGGCCTATTACGAGCGAGGATGTGTTAGTTTCGATTGATAATAGGAACTAACATTAAGTAGAGCATGCTAGAAATGAAACAGAAGTCTAACCCGAAGTTCCAGAAGTGTGCAAACCCATGAATCGTTTAGTCTTGATTTCATCGTAGGTCTTATTGAAAGGAAAATCGGGAACAGGCTGGGGAGACAGGAGTTCCTCGAGCGACAAACCCGGCCGAGAGGCCACATTTGGACTGGCTTTATCAATAAGTTCTGCGAGTGCCCCTGAAGACTCAGGTCCGTAGAGCAGGTGCTTAGCTCCCACCGTCTCGAACAATCGGAGGTTGGCTGAGACACGGTTGCTTAGAGATGGAAGCACCACGACTTTTCCAGTCTTCATAGCAGCTATGATCCATACTATGTAACGAGCATCGCTTTGAGACATCCATATGAAATACTCGTCTGAAGGAAGATGTTCGGTGAGGAACCAGGCGGCCCTATTGACGGCATTGTCGAGTATAGCAAACGTCACTTCGATGGGAGCACGATCCGGATGGCAGATTTTAATGAAAGGGCGCTTCTGAGTTATCCTTCTCTTGATGACATTCGGGATCAACTCGTGAAAGCCAGCCATGGTTCTCGAAGCAAGCCAAAAAGGTCAGATAATAAAGATGAGAGAAGGTCTACGGCCACCTAGTTTGCTGGAAGAAGTCGAGTCTTGCCGTCTCTAAAAAGCTGGAACATTGTTACAAATATATCCTACACGGACTAACAAAAGGGCCCATCCCTTTTAAGTCGAGGTGTATATCGAATATCCTTTGTTCGAGGTAGGGACTAAACGTGCTAAGCATGTGCCGCTCTTTGACCTTTCTTGAACATGCCGGAGCTTTGAGGCAAGAGGATAGTTCCTTCGGATACGTACCGGAGATATTAAGGTGGTAACGGACAAAAGCACACCCCTTATTCCCTGGTCAGTAGAACTTAGATGTATACATTTAGGAGGCGTTATAGGCGGAACATTATAGCAGCGGTTCTATTGTAGGTACTTCTACCTAGGTATACCTCCCTAAAGTAAATGGGATATGTAGGTACGTAGGGGTGAATTACCAGGATACTTAAATGCCGAACGATCTCAGGGTAGTACTCGTTATGACGGGACGGTCCGAATAAACCAATCATTTCCCGGATAGCTTGTGAATAACCTAGATGGATCTGTATATTTGGTCGAAGTCAACGGGAATAAAGACGGGAATATTCAGGATATAACTCAATCTTAACGACAACATTGCGGCTTTCGTGTAACAATCCACGGGTATGCAAGCAGTAGAACTTGCCCAACCGCATAAAGACCCATCACAGATAATATAAAAATAATGGCACCTACGTATGCGCGCCTACGAGCATTACACCCGTTGGTATTCCCGGATCTTGGCATCACAGCTATGGGCTGCTCTTCCTCAAATGGGTATACCGCAGAACGTAAAGCGTGGATTGAATTGGAAGGACGGATGAGTTTATGCACATATTGCCTGATCAAGTTCCAGCATTCGCATCATGTTCATCTTCAAGGCGGAGTGCCAAAAGTAAGGCTCGGGTATAAGACAATCATATCGTCTTAGACGCCTAAACTTGATCGTGTGCCGTGCTGAAAGCTGAAAAGTAATCAAAATAATAACCCAAAGCCGAGTTTTTGCCCCGTTCCCTCGTGCTTACGTCCGTCTTGAGTAGTATCGTAGTATCGTAGTTAGGTAGGTACCTTTTTTATCGAAACTTCAGTTAGCGAGCTATAGCGAATCTTTCGGTATCGAACACGTAGACCCATTTCTCTTGCATCACTCTGCTTTGGGCATGATCCGTGGGTATCCGGCTCCCTGAAAGACCATGAGATCTTCATTCGGATCAAATCGGAGGTTTTGCAAGAAAATCGTCACATTTCATATAACGTAAAAACGGATAATATCATCGAATTCTCGTAAGCATTGTCGTGGTGGTTTAGTTGTCTAGTCGAACTGAAGGAGCCATTTACTCATTTTCCCTTCCACGCAAGCCAATACCAATGCCTCAAGGCAAATGCTCAACCCTTGTTCCTAATGAAAAACCAACAACTCCATTTCCGCAGTCGCATTGACGATGCCTGACGAGAGATATCGTGGTAGGAAAGAAAGCCACACTCCGAACGGCGCTTATCGGTGCTAGGTAGAGAGAGAGAGAAAGAGTTAGTCTGGCTGCCCATGATCATGATTATCGTATTGTTGTCGACCCGTTCGTACCTTGACAAAGCCAATGTCGGAGGACTTCTCACGGAAGCACTGACGGCAGATGTTGAGGCCGTACTTGCGGATAAGACCAGCCTTGTGGGTGCAGACACGGCTATACATATGTTAGCTAATAATGGACTTCGTCGTGATGCAAGTCCCTCGAGAATTTCGAGATACTCGAGACATACCAGCCACGAGAGCCCTTGCCGTAAGTTCGCGGGCGCGAGTTCCAGACGGATTCGTGAGACATATTGTCGGATGTGGTGTTGCGATAACGGGGATCACGAACGTTCGGATTGCGTGGTGTTGCTGGATGTCGAACTACGATTCGGAAAACTTTCGCGGGTTTTTTTTTGGGAGGAATATGGATTGAAGAGTAGAAAATTGTGTGTGGTTCGCGTAAGGGCTACAGGGGTTTGGGCACTAGCAGCAAAAACTAGGTACCTTGGGTACGTACCTGTCCGCCTCTACCGCACCCGCGCACCTACCACTTTCTACTGTCCTTACATAATCTGATAACGATAACGATAAATGCTTGTGGCTTTTGAATTAGTAGTTGAAGTAGTGTAGCTAATAAAGGTACATGCCAATTACATACTACCTAGTGTTTGCCACACACGTGCCTTATCCTTTTTTATCGATAATGCAGCTCGACTTTTGCCAGGGTTGCCAGGCTCTGCATTAAGCTATGATGCAGTGCAGTGCAGCGCAGTGCAGCCGGTACATGTATTCTCCCACTCCCTGTCTTGCCCGTTCTGCCCGTTGCAAAGTGGCATCTTCTGCTCTGTATTTCAAAGCAATCTCAATTCATGACCTACCAACCCTCTATTTTACGGTAGAATAGCACTATTTTTCCAATCCTCCTCCATTCTACCGCATTAAGACCTATCGAGACCTATTTTCCCTTGATACCGTTCTCGTTGCAAATTTCTTTTTTCTTATATCACAAAGGATTGTGAAATAAGCAAATCATAATGGTTTTAATCAAGAGCTTCGTGCTCGCCGGGCTAGCTGCCGCCGTAGCAGCTAAATCGGCAGTACTTGATCTCATCCCATCCAACTTCGACAAGGTCGTCCTTAAGTCTGGCAAACCTACGCTCGTCGAGTTCTTCGCACCTTGGTGCGGCCACTGCAAGAACCTCGCTCCCGTATATGAGGAGCTAGCTCAAGCTTTCGCTACTTCTAAGGATGTTCAGATTGCCAAGGTAGACGCCGATGCAGAGAGAGCCCTAGGCCAGAAGTACGGCGTCCAAGGGTTCCCTACTCTTAAATGGTTTGACGGTAAGAGCGACAAGCCAACCGATTACGAGGGCGGCCGGGATCTCGAGAGCTTGACCAAGTTCATCACGGACAAGACTGGCGTCAAGGCTAAGAAGAAGTTGGAGATGCCAAGCCAGGTAAACATGTTGACGGATGCCACCTTTAAAGAGATCATTGGAGGCGATAAGAATGTTCTTGTTGCTTTCACTGCTCCCTGGTGTGGTCGTAAGTGATATACAATGACCCAGTACGATTTCTAAAGCGCTAACTTCCTGGTAGACTGCAAGGCCTTAGCCCCTACCTGGGAAACCCTAGCCGAGGACTTTATCAACGAGCCCAACGTTGTGATCGCCAAGGTCGACGCCGAAGCCGACAACAGCAAGGCCACTGCTAGTGAGCAAGGTGTTACTTCTTACCCAACCATCAAATTCTTCCCCAAGGGCTCCACGGAAGGAGAACCCTACGCCGGTGGCCGAAGCGAGAAGGACCTCGTTAACTTCCTTAACGAGAAGACCGGTACCCACCGTGTTCCCGGTGGCGGTCTCGATGCGACCGGAGGTACCATTGACGTCCTAAACCACATCGCATTGAAGTACGCTGCTGGTACCGACAAGTTGGCCGACCTAGCCGCCGAGGCTAAGAAGGTCGCCGCTGACCTAGCCGAGGATGCGCAATACAAGTATGCGCAATACTACATCAGGGTGTTCGACAAGCTCTCACAGAATGAGGGCTATGTTGCGAAGGAGTCAGCTCGCCTAGATGGTATTATCAAGAAGGGCGGTCTAGCTCCTTCTAAGCTGGATGAGCTGCAGAGCAAGACCAACATCTTGAAGCAATTCATCAAGAAGGTCGAGGAGGAGATCACAGGTAACGAGAAGGAGGAGCTATAGTATGACTCGCCGTGAACAAAGCCAAATCGGGCGGGCGTGTTGTAGCATTTGTAACGAATAACGAAGAAAAGCGCGTAATCTGAAAGGCGCATTATTGTATAGTCTAGTTCTTGTAACGTCTGTCCTATACAAACCATGATGGACCAAACTATCCCCCTTAACGCCGTGCAATGCTTTGAATGATGCCCAGATACCTCCTGTCACTATCACGTCCTAGGTGATGAGTTCGCGCCATTCTCTTCATTTGCTTGGAGCGAGGCTTCGAGGTTGTCTAGTCGGCGCGACATGTCATCCACTATGTCAGTGTTAATAACGGGAATTTAGGGTAGCCATGCGACGACCTCGGGTATCGATATAGGTCATTCTTACTCTTGGCGAAGATTTCGCTCGAGACGCCATCGAACTTGCTTGATAGGGAGTTTAGCAGCTCCTCAACGACCGTCGTCAGTTCGTCCGAGCTCTGAGTCGCGTTAGCCTGGAACCCGAGGGGTGGAGTTAATCGCAGGTAGATATCTATACATTGCCGGCCTGCTTCTTAGTATCTTCAGTCTTCTTGGACGACATTTTATAAGACAGAGTCTGTTTATAGGCGTAGAGCTTCTCGAGTTGTTGCTTGGCGTTTACTTCTTCTCGTGCGCGACTACCGATTAATTATTCTAATAGAAGATAAAATTAAGTACGCGGCGCGTAGGTCACAAAGAATTAAATAGATAGGTACCTATATAGGTACCTATATGTACCTACATACATGTACATACCCAACGGTGGGGGCTTATCGATTATGTACAATATGTCGTTTAACGGTCAAGCCCTCCACGAGTCCACTGAAGCTCTCCAAACGTTTAGGTGCCTTTTAGGTCAGTCAAGTTTAGGTAATCGAATCCATCTCAACTGTCAGATATCATCCATCTTTCCATATTCCAAATTCTAACCAACAACCACCATATTCCATAAAGCAAAGATTCCTAGTCTCCCCATTTTTGGAGACTTCTACTAGAGAGATTGGAAGCTATGCAAGTGCCCTAAACACGATGGAAACGATACATTGCGATGCCTCAGCCGCAAGATAACGCACGCGTCGTCTTCTTCATCATCTTGATATTCTGGCTTGCCACTAGTCCAGACTCGAGCCCAGGGCTCATCGCAGGCCCGTCGGTAATAAAGAGCCGCCTCTCACGCCAAAGACACGCTCTCAGTGTCTTAAACAGTACGCAATGGGGTGACTTTTCCCCGCGGCTTACCGACAACCCACCCGAGATTGAAGCCAAGTATTTAAACCTAACAGGTTTTCGAGAGGAAGACGGCTACGTGTGGGAGGATCTCCAACGGTTTAAGGACCGATGCGAAGAGTGGAGTACAAACGCCGTGGGAATTCCAGAGGTAGCGCAGCCAGTATGGCAAAACGCGACAGGAGTGGTACACGGCCAGTGGCGGAGGGCGAACACGTCTTCACCGAGATACCATTCGAGCTACAACCTCACTCAGATCAGTCCAGGTGTTACGTGGGCAGCTTCAAACTCCGACTGGAGCAGAAATGTAACGGGTTCCGAGGGGAAAATAATGGTGCGCATTGAGGACAACGAAGATAGTGCGACGGAACCAGAGGAAATAGATAAGGCGACACTTGATAGAGCGGAGGTCAAGGCCCGGGAAGTCTCGGCAACGGTCAATATAGACGATGTTGGAGGTACAGGGAGTAGCTGGGAGATGCGACTCCACGGCGTTCACTGGCCACGCCAAGGGGCCATACTTCTTACCACGACGAGTGAGAAGTTTGCCGGTATTTTCGGATTCCCTCACCTTACCACGCGACCCGAATTCTTCGAGTCTAGTCAAGCGCTATTAAACAGGACCCTGGATGCGGCCCTTAAAAGAAAGGAGCAGCACACCTTTACGGAGCAAATTGACCCCTGGACGTCCAATCTAGAGCCGGGTGAAACATGGAATCCATCCCCACACTGCGAGTACTTGATTTATATTCAAGTCCATCCTTTGGATCAAGATATACTACGAGTGCAGCCGAGCCTTACAGGCCCCGAAAATGTGGCCAAAGCCATTCAAGAAATCGAAAATGAGCTTCGCTTCCCTCAAGGCACGGGACATAGACGAATACCGCGGCTTCAGATGTCGGCCGTTGTGTATTCCCCCGATTGTGCCTTTTTCCTCGAAACAAAGGGCCCCCCTGCATACGCGCCGGTTGATGGAAATCACATGGTCGGCGTGAAGCAGGAAATATTCCTCCATAGTGTCAGCACATTTCTTCTGGGCCTCGCGTTGATTGTATTCGGCCAACTTCAATTGCTCAAGATGCAAATGAGGGAAACCTCTACGCCTTCAACTTTGGGTCGTGTCAGCTTCTACACCAGCTGTATGATATTGCTCGCCGATGGTATGCTTTTTACCGGGGCAGCTGCGTGGAGTTTCTCAGCATCGACTACGTTATTGCCTTCTCTCGCCATTACGTGTGTCTCATTCCTATCTATGACAGTTGGGACATTCTTCTTAGCTGAGATACACAAGGTTCAAGAACCCGAATGGCGGCGACAAGAACGGGAAAGGGATAGACAAATCACATCTACAAATACGACGAATCCGCCCAATCCATCCGCCAACCTTCCCGAGACTACTACAACTACTACCACTACCACGCCTCGTCGATCAGCATCCCCACCAATCATCATCCCTTCAGACCAGGACATCGACGCTGAGATTGCCGAAGTCACCACCAACAATGCCACACTCCCAGCCCCAGCAACTGCAGGACCCGCCGCCCCAACTGCTCAGAATCTTAGGACGCAACTGAGCAATATATTCGGTCGCCTCTTACTCATCGGCATTACTGTCCTCTTCTTGAGTCTTGCTGCGGCAAGTTGGCGTCCCAGCATCCGCGCCGCATACTTCAACATTATACTCTTTATTTACCTCTCCCTTTGGATCCCACAGATTTACCGTAATGTGTACCGAAACTGCCGTAGGGCGTTATCATGGCGCTTCGTTATCGGGCAGTCGGTCTTACGCCTATTACCTATTGCGTATTTCTACATCGTACCAAATAACTTTGCTTTCGCGGAGCCGGATTGGACTGCCTTCATCGCGCTTGCAGGCTGGCTCTGGATACAGATATGGATATTAGCTGCGCAGTCTGTTCTTGGGCCCCGCTTCGGTGTACCTAAAGGTTGGATGCCAGAGGCTTGGGAGTACCATCCTGTGCTTCGCGAAGACAATATCGAGGCAGGCGGACTACCGATCGGATTAGCAGCTGCGCCTACCAGTCCGCTAGAACGGGTAAGAACGGGTGATGAAGGGGCAAGCAAAGACAAGGACAAGAAACGCACGAATACACACGTCATAGACTGCGCCATATGTAGAGAAGTCTTAGAAATACCCGTCATCAGGGCAGGTGACGACGATCCGACGGCAGGAGGCGTAGCGGGTGTCTTTGCTCGTCGTGCATACATGGTTACGCCATGCCGACATGTTTTCCACAGCGCTTGCCTCGAGGGTTGGATGCGGTTTAGGTTGCAATGCCCAATATGTAGGGAGGAGCTACCGCCTCTGTAAGGTGTAAATATTTGGATGGCAAGATGTGTCTGTAGAGTACCCGCCTCAGATACCATGTGCCTTAAGGCACCTATGTTAGGTACCTAGGTACATATGCATGTGTACGGGTGTGCTCACCCACCTAACCTAAATGTTAATAAGAGTACTCTAGAATTAGGAAGTCATGCACTAGGTTAACTAGGTTGTCTACCTTGTTAAGGCGTACCTTACTTTGGGGGCCTAACCTAGGTAGATACCTAGGTAGGTACCTACCCAGCCATTAAGAAATCTCGATACAGAAAATTATTAAAAATAAGAACAATACTATATAATATTATTACTATATCAGTCTTAAATAGTAATTAATAATAACTTAGTGACGATTTAAGTACTATAGCAACCACTTCCTTCTTCGGTCGTCCGCCAACAACATGCTAACACGTCAACAAATTATACAGTTAAGGCAAGTAATATGTAACTTTCTATGCCTCTTACTCAAGCGTTATCAGCAAAATGCAAGTACATCCAACTAAGCCAAAATTTAAACATCAATAAGTTTTGTGCTCGAGACCGATGACTCAAGCCAGATTCTTTCAACTCTCAATAAGTCCAACAACAACAACTCCAACTTTCTACATCCTCAATAATGGCTTCAATAACCAGATTAACACAATTATCATATTCCACCATAACTCAACGCCTAAAGAGATAATCACCGACCCGATAACAAGCTCTCTCGAAGTAATCATATATAGGTACTTAACAATGCAATTCAACTACATCTCCAAAGTACTCCGTGGAGGGACAAATAACCAAATCACACAAAGCCAAACACCATCAGAACCCAGGTGTGAGCATAGTATACTATGGCACGCAACAAGAGGAACCGTTGACGACAGCTAGGGGACTCATGGAGTATACCACAACGTACCGCCCGTTCTGGGTACTTCCAGAACAAGATGATGGCGCGATAGTGGTTGACGGAAGTGACTTCGACAAGAGTTTCATGGGAACCGAAGACGTCACCGTATGAAGGCAGAATGTATAACACATGAATAACTGGTTGAAGCCGAAAGCAAGTCCGAGAAGGCGATAAAGATGCGGTGGTTGCATCGTTGGGCTAAGCGTAAGCATTTCAACGGCCACACTCTATCTAATAGGTACATTCTAAAGAGTATTCTAGCATCGAAAGTATACAGACGTTGAGGTCGCAAACATACCTACCTAATATTCCCAACGTGGTCTACATGGTCTACTTCCTCCCCTCGGAAACCCCTTTCCTCTCTGGTGTTCCTCTCCCCAGCCTCGCGCACATCACCCAATATGACGGCTAGTATGGGCACCCCGGTTCCGCCGACTCTTGACAGCATTTGTGATGATCGTAACAACTGTACCGTCTATTACTCTTTTCCTTTAGCGTGCTAGCAACCGTCACTGGGTCAACGAAGCGGAAGTTTTCTTATTAACTACGTTAGCTGTTGATAACGAGACCCTGTCGAAGAAGTGGACAGCCGACGATGGCCTTAACTATGCTCGTGTAGATGAGCGTATCAAAGATGTGCGGAAATTCTTATCCCGATTTGCCTTAGCCCTACACCTTATATCTGGGCCGACATAACGCACTCGCCGCCGCCATGGAGCTCTTAGAACACAACAAATAACAGCTTCAGCATAAACGACGCGGGCGGCTGTAGTGACGCTTTAGTTCCACAGTTTCTGGAACAGAACTGAAAAGAAAACCTTGGAAGTTTCGGGGAAGCGGTGCTAGAATACCGGAGAGGTATGGTGGTTTGGGGGGATATTGTGTTCAATAGTCAGTATCTCGATTATCAGGACGAGATTGGAGATAGCAACAGATTCTACTGGAGAGTATATACTTCAGCAGGTGTTAATATTGACCCGTCTACGGTGCACCATTGTCATCGGCTTATTTGGTATAGGATGGAATCACTTGTATCTTAAAATCAGCCAAACCCTAACTACCAACTATATAGTTGAATGTTTTATTTATATAAATTACACGCGAATAACTAGATATCTCATATCAAACCTGAAATGGTTTCACAAAGGAGCTGTATAACATTTGCTCTCGAAAATCTACCATTACAATAGTAACAACTTAATATATTAACTCATTGCAGTAAAGAGACTTCACAAATCACCTCCTGCCTATCTACCATAAGAACTAACCTCATCAATCTAAAAATCGTGCGCTAACGAACATAGTCGACCACAGGAGCAGAAATAAATATCAAAGTAGAACTGCCGGTCCTGCCATCGCGATAGGGACTAATACTAACTAACTAGTATGATTTCTTCATAATCCTGCTAGGCTACCCCCTAGTGGAACAAAAGATACCACACCGGAAACAGGATGAGTACCCAGGCCGGGACGGTCCGCATCGTGTAGTACGCGAAGTCGGCCAGATACGGCGGAGACACGAGTAATAGAGCCGGCAACGCGACGCACTGCAGGAGCTTTACGATGATGAGCGCTAGGATTTCCGCGGAGTTGTTTTGTTCGGCCATTTTCGAGACTTTTGTGGTTAGGTAGGTGGGTAGGTGAATTAGATTGGTTGACGTATCGCGGAATCTGGGTACGAGGCTGGGGGCGGAAGTTGACGGTGTTCGGAGATAGGTAGCTTGGGCGGATGGGGATGGGAATAGTAACGGGGTTGATGGGTACTTACTTATGTTACCGACATAACAATAGAGTGTAAAGGGATTCCGTTTGGAAGGGCGGGCTTAATGGTTGATAAAGAGATTGTTGCGGTGGGCTTGGTAGCCGTTGATATTGCTGCTTTGACACTAATAAAGATCGAGTTGATCCCTACATTCTAACGGATAATACTCTTTATTGTACGTATAGACGACATTCTTACTATGTCGGCCGATGCTTCTAGTGCGTTGTGCGTTGAAAAAAGCCCTTGTTGATGCCGGCTTCTCTAAGGGGCTTTTGACGCTGGTTAGATTGAAGATGGAGACTTGGAGACTATTACCTCCACCAGCGTATGGAGAGAGCGTGGTTGTAGTAACATGCATTTGGTTTGATCATTCTCTTGGAATAATAGTCTCTATCTGGATAGTCGAGCATCGTAAGGCATCTATATCTAAGTGAATCGAACAGTATAGAGGTGTCGGAATAGACGTATACGTTTCGATAGAGGTAAGTAAGTAGGAACTCAGCCCTTAGGCTCTGGGATAGTGGCTATGTCTACTATACCTAAGTTCAACAACCCCTCACGAGCTTCAAGTTAAAACAAAGCGATGCATCGATAGTACTATAGTTGAATCATCGCGACCTAGCCTATGAAGCCGTATTTCTTGTATCGCAAAGCCAGCAATAATCCCCGCGACAAAGAGGGCAGGTAGTACTAACTTAACTACCTTACCTTACCACCTTAACTTACCTATCCCCAGGACCAAAGACCGCGATGCAATGGACTAGCACACTAAAAATAAAATAAAACGAACACTAATCCAGTGATGCAATTAGCGACATCAACTCAGTTACGACCCGAAAAATTCAAAAAGTTGGACGAGCAGGGAGTCGAACCCTGGACTTCTCGCATGCAAAGCGAGCACTCTACCACTGAGTTACACGCCCCGTGGTTGCGGAAGCTGGATGCTTCGGATCTATCCTCCTATTGGCGGATGTTGAAAACCAACGGTAAATTTGCACTTATATACTAGCTTTTACCTTGTAACCTATCACAATGCGCTATTAGAGTCGCTTAGTAGCGTCTTCAATCGTTAGTTTATGAAGCATGACGGGGTTACTTTGATCGCGAAGCTAAGCGACTTATTAGGCAAAGCTTCTATCGCTAAACTACCTCCCCGTGGGAACTATTTTTACTCATTATTAGCTTCTTACCATCCCGTCCCTAGGGATCCAGCATTCGCTATTCTGCGGTAGGCTACTCGAATAGGCTTTATATTTGGACAAGTAGTCTAAGCGGACAAGAACCACGTAGTTCCTCTTTAGGAAGAAACATCTTGAAACGGCGCGCAGAAATAGCTTAGAGAGTGACATGCGACGAGCCGCTAGTCCTGGGTAGGGTATCGAGCTTCGCATTTAGGTAGGTGAGGAGATAGAAGAAAACGCGCATTCTAAATGTAGAACTTTTAGATCTGAGGCTCAACCGCTACGAGTCTCAGTATGGACAGCGAAAGGTAACAAGAACGTAAGTCTAGGTCCTGAATAATTTCCGCGGGCTTCGCAGATATTAAATACAAGTGCTCTTTGAGTGGCTTGCGATTCAAGTATATAGTCACTATCGACTGTTCTGGAAGGTCGGTGGGTTGCGAAACAACGCGTAGGATCTACCGAGCCAAGATACGGGGTTCGCGATGTTTCGAAAATATCCAAATGGGATTCATTTACAATTGCACGTATAAGGAACTTTAAACTTTTTTTGTCCTGCGTAGAATAAAGTCCTCTTAGACTCTGCAAATAAGGTGCCGGAAGGATGAGGCGTAGCCGCGAACTGCTACGAACGTCTACCTCTGGGAAAGGTGTTCTAACCAAACTTTTCCTTGCGATGTCAAGATGCACATGGCAATTCAAACCTCCAACCCCGGAGTAGAAATAATCAGTAAGGGTTAAGAAATACGGTAGAGTGATTCTATTTCTAGAAACGGCGAGGAGGAGTTAGATGCGCCCCAAACCGACAAGCTTGAGATCGAGGATATTTCAATAACCAACTGGGAAACCCGGTAAAACGAACGCGAATTAGATGAGAGATATCGAAAGCTTCATGTTTATCGTAAGGTTGTTGTTGCTTTGCAAGTAGCACAATCTATGTAGCTGGTTGGCATATCATGTAAAATAAGCCTCTCGGCTTCCTACTCCGACTCTAAAGCTCCCTATACTTTACCCCCCAAGTACGTAGCCGCCTGACCAAGCTCGAATCCATCTATCTGCGATAGTATGGGATTTCTATCTCGCTCGGGACATATTTGATTTGGTGATTGCCTTATAGTGAGTCCTACCTGGAAACCTAGATGAGTCTATTCGCCAATCAGCGTCACTCTCTGTTTGAGCTCTTAGGGCCGACTGCGGCTGAGAGCTGGCTTGGTGAGCTTCGGGGGCCATGGCACATCCCGATAAGGGTACATACATGGCTTCCCCGACGATTTCGGGTAAGCTTTTCTGACACGGCGGATACTGACCCCGTCTGTGCAGTGTAGTAAGCAATCCATAGATCAATACTACGACTGGATACGGAGTGCCGCTCGCTCGCACATTAGCCCTTTACAAACAGATCTACGCCGTGAATCGGAACGCGCGTTTCCCAGAGGAAGCTGACAAAGCCACATAGCTCAACTTGGCGATGGACTATAACTCTATCGCGGCAAATAGATGCTAGACTTTCGGTATGCAAGGGAACAAATGCCATGTGCTAGTCTGAGGTGATATTTTAAGACGACAGTTGCACCCTATTTTCGGTCGAAGTTGTCCATCAGGTTACCGAGACATGCGCAGGGGCACATTTCTGGCTCGTAGTCAACAGCCAGTAACCTCGTTCAGCATTCAATTCGTGAGTTGACCGGGACAAAATTCCTTATGCAGACATCCGGGACAACCGATAAGA
Organism: Daldinia sp. FL1419; assembly: GCA_025201765.1. NCBI lineage: Eukaryota > Fungi > Ascomycota > Sordariomycetes > Xylariales > Hypoxylaceae > Daldinia > Daldinia sp. FL1419. The sequence goes on from MU623448.1 coordinate 90,912, forward strand.
CATAAGGGAAAGGGGTGTCTCGCAAACAATCCGAGCCTGGCTTTCGAGGCGTCGTGACAAACGTCGATGTCATTTCCCATTGATTAGGTGGCTGGTGATATGTCTTAGAAGACGCCAACAGGCCCTAGAGTCTAGGTAGATAGTAAGCTAAATCCACAAGATCTACAGAGCTTGAACCGCAGATCTCGAGCTGAGACTGAGGGAGGAATCGCTTTATTTGATCATCGTTATGTACTATCTCGACTGATGATTAGTTGAAAATCGGCCGACGCATACGGCATCGTAGGATGAGGAGATAGAGTGCACGGGCAAATGTGGGCGAAGATACTATGGGAATCTTGTCACGTCAGCGGGAGTTCGTGGGATACATTTTTAGAAACGCGATTAGGATTAAGGTTGTGGAGATCAATGCTAGGCTAAATCCAGCTTAGCCAGATTGGGCAAAAGAACAGCGTTTCTCTTCGATGTTATTGGCTGTTTCAGATGAGAATTAGTGGATGTGACGCCATAACTGTCGAAACATGGATCCCCTATAAAAGTACCTGCGTACCTTGAATGCGCAAGTAGAAATTACAGCGAGACAGTCGAATCTCATGGGATGTATTCTTAGAAACCAAGGAAGTCTGGATACGGGGAACCCTACCAGAGGAACAAATACCTCGAGCAGATACATGCATAGGTGTGTACTAAGGGAGGATGCCGTGGCGAAATGCCAGTCGAAAGCAGGTCCCGATAATGCCTCCCGTTCAAACGGAAGATACGCAAGCGAGATGCAAAATTCAGGCTATTATTTGACGAAGAGTGACCTCTTGGAACCGGGCCCTCGGCAGAGCGAGCAATATGTCATAGGACCCCTAACGCATTATATGTTTGATGAATTATACGCAGGTACTTATGAAGCAGTTTAGATGTCAAGATGTGTTTTGTCGCTGACTATCCGCGATTGGAAACGTGTCGGAACGAAGCACATCGTTGCCTTTACTCACAGCGGGTTCGGGTTACACCGTTTCATGAGTTTAAGGGGCAATATACTATTCGGACCATTATTCGATATAGTAATCGGGACGTCTTTTTGTAAGTATGATTTAACGGGTTGAACTCAGATCACAGTTCCATCAACCCGATCGAATAGATTTTAAGTAGGCCCGGGGTAAAGGATTCGATCGCATTGTGAGGAAGGATGCATAATACATTATGGATGACGACTGACGAATGCTCCTGTCGGAGTGGTTAAAATCTATCTCCCCGCACTGAACGATAGGATAATCAAAATTCTCACAATATATTAGGGGGGGAGTGCAAAACATCGAAAGGTTTGCCTGACTTTTATGGAAGAGCCTATCTGAGGAGCGACCGACAAGATGCATTGTGTATGATCTGCGAATGAAGCCTGACGCTAGCGATGACGTGAAAAATGTGTGGTGAACCCGTCGAAAAGGCGAGCAGTCTAAGTGGCTAGATCCTGTAGAACCTCGATGCTACCCAAGCGGCCGAAGTTGACCATAGACCAATCACCCAAGTGCGACGACCACAAGCGTTGAAACCTATCCAATGCGGGTTGTATCCTCAAGATATGGTTGGTAGGTTCGGGGCCGGCGTCTCCCTCTTTCGTTTCTCACATGACGGTTCAAACATTTCGATCTCCCTTCTCCTGAAGACTCACAGATCGAACTAAATTTGCTTGGTTTGCTCAACAGGTAGGTCAACTACGAAAAAGCCCGAAAAGAAGCATTTCCCCCTTGCTAAATCTTTCGTGGGAGGGGACGGCGGCATGTAACTTAGAGAGCAGTTTTATTATGTACCTGCCGTATTCGAGGATAAATCACCGCGAAAGTCTCGGTGGTAGTCGGCGGTAATGTAGATCACTACTGTACACAACAAGGTCGGTACTCGATGAGCGGATATCCATTTTGAAAGACATCTGTCCACTTGTGTTGCGTGATGCTATATGTAAACGGCCACCACTTCTGTTATTAGAAATTGAGGCGTTCTTAATTTGAAGTTTTTGATTGATTTTAGGTGCTATTTTATTAGGTAAGGTAAGGTTAGGTTAGATCGTGTCCGCGCATGTAAGGAGGCAGATGGTCTGGGTAATAAAAGAACGGGGTCTTCCGAGTCGCGGCGGGCTTATGACAGGCGACAACCTAAAGTGACAGGCGACAGGCTACCTAGGTTGTACAATACATGCACCTACCTAGTATCTGCAGTACCTAATCGCAGTACACGTCGCACAGAACCGGCCGCAGTAAGCTAGCACCGGTGGGGTCTAGGGGTCTTACGGGTGCTAACGGTACCAAGTTAGGTTGAATAGGTCACTACGCAACGCTACCGTACTACTATTCTACTTACCTAACGGTCAGGTAGTTAATGCAATGTAAACCTTGAAATTTTTTTTTTAATTATATGGCACGATGTATTACAAGATTCGCACACTTTTCTCCTACCTAATATAGTACCGAGTTTGTACTACGTAAAAATGTCTCAACGATTTAACTCCGTTGACATCGGTGATCAGCTTCAAGGGTCTCGATCCAATATGTGTGTACCTAGATACCTTACGGTATGCTATCGCTCCTTTTAGCACCTTTTAGCACAAGTCAGCCTGATATTATGCTGTGTGAGCCTCGTCTACCATGTACAATACGCTACGCATATTTTGCGCCAGATAGAATCCTGTATGACTTGTATCGGCGACAATCACCTGGAGAGTTTAGCTTACCGGCTGGCAGTCTATCGTCGCGAAGGATTAACGATGGACGGATCTCCCGTAGACCATCATCCTTCATATCGCTGACTTTACTCGGTGCATACGAAATAGAAATAATGGAATTATTCACCTCGAATAACCTGACCAACCGAATCCTAACTGTTAGGGACCCTTAGGCGATCATGTCCTTGTATGGAAGTATTTTTACAGATCCCGTTGGCAGAACTCCACAGTGCTAGTGTGTCCGCCAGTTCGAATGTTGTCCTCTAGAACGTCGATTCGAGTTCTAATTCGCACCGAGCCTACGGGCAAAAAAATGCTCAAGTTCTGCTTGCTTGTGTGTCCGTGTGTCTGAAAATAGGATAATAGTAGTCGGTGCATGGTATGTAAATTATGGCATTATTATGGTTTATCATGGTTCCAACTTGCAAGGGAGGCCGAAGCTGATCATATATCATATAAGTAAACGGTTGGTAGGTGCACGAAGGAAAAAATAGCATACCAACTGGACATGGTTGGAAAACAAAAAAAAAAAAAAAAACCGTACGGTGGCTTAGGTTACCTATGTCCGAATCGCTTTTCGGTCCAGCCCTCCGATTATTATTATTTCATAACCCGTTCGTCCCCCAAGTTCTACTAACCTGAATTTGATCCATTTCGAAAGATTTCCGCCCTTTCTTTAAATTCATCTCTTACATACGACATTTTTCTAACCATTTTCCCCACGAAACGAGAGAGGTCTAACATCTTCGACCTTGTATAACTCATGTAGGTGCTGATGACTGCCAATACTTTTACCTAGCTATTCGAAGCACACGCCGCTACCTTATACTTCCCATGTTCAATTTGAAACAACGCGTATTGGGTCATTGAGATAGAGAGACGGGCCAGAATTGGTCTGCCAAGTGAACCTCTTTTCTCGAATTGAACCCTTCAACATTCTCATTTAGGACTTATCCTTTATTGCTCATCGTATTTTCCCTCGATATTACTGTATTAGTTACATCCTCTGCACACCTTCACTTTGACTCGTTTCTTCTTGATGAGAAAAGGATGAGCTAGCTAGTCCTGGTCTAAACACACCTACCTTTTCGTGACGCCCCTCAACCCTGTCAAGGGTTTGAAGTCTTGAGAGTTACAACACCCGCTAAGACTTGCGTTCCAGTGTTCCAGGTTTCCAGGTTCAGGAGAACATATACTACCCCCTGTCCCTAACCCCCCTACCCCCTTGTCTACAAGGTACGTAGATACGTTCCCCCCACCCTTCACTTATAACCTATGTACACAGAAAATCGTAGTTGAAGGAAAGAATATGCTAGGTACCTACCTACCTACCTAGCATACATATGTATACCACCCACTGCCCAACTTCTTTTTTCTTTCCTTGTGAAATATCCTCATGCCCACAACTCCAGATGAACCCCACGATGCACTTTCCATAACCGCCTTTTAAGAAAAAGAGCTGGCCTCAGCTTACATTCTTGACGGATCGACAGGTTCAGTTCCACTTTTTTACTCTCCTATATCACAATACTCCGAGTGCTATATATTACGCCTGAGCGCTTCACCGCCGGCGAATACCATATATCATATCTTAAGAATATGACTACCACCATGTCTGTAGAACAGCCAAACCCATCGAATGGGATGGAGGAGGTCCGCAAGTCGGTAACTTCCAGGATATCTAAAGAATCCCGCGAACAGTCGAGGAATAGCTTCGCATCGTTTTCGACATGCGAAGAAGACTTAGCCGACGTGTTTACCGATATAGATGAAGCATGTATTGCCGAAGAGGCTACCGTTTTGGATGCGCGGGAGGTTACCATTGCGACTCCCAAGTTGCCAGAGAAGAGTTCACTCAGGACATCGAGACTCTTGAATACTCTACAGCGTATCTCGACCGAGCCGATCGTCGACCCGCACGATGCCTACCTCTCCTCGGAGGAGGATGCTTCTTCGTCCGCAGACGACTTCTCCGACTACGAATGCGATTCTAATAGTGAACAGTCCGAGAAGTCTCCAGCGCGACGCAAGAGTCAGGAAGACACTGCTAGGGCCGTTTCGGTAATATACATTGGAAAGCCTTTTATAGTGGACCTAGCGAGTGGTCGTAGATCAGTATCACCCATACGAAGGCCTCGAACAAGATCATCTTCGCCTGCTATCCGCACAAGCTCGTACGAAAGCCGGCCAGATCACCCGTCGAGGAAAACTAGCTTCGCATCCACTACGGATATGCCTAGGAAGAGTCCTTCGTTCCTTAGCCAAGACCCTTTCGCTACTAGCAACTACAAGCTTGAATCTGCACCGAAGCCTTCGATGTCTACTGATGCTATTTCCCGACCCAAGACACCATTTCACCGTCTTCAAAGATCCATGAATCTAGTTAGGAAGCGCAGCCGCCCGAACCTTAAGGACGCCGCTTCTAGAGATAGTATCCTTAGTCTGAGATCTCTATCTAACTCAACTACGGATCTTCAACTTACATTACATACGTTACGCACAGCCGGCGAGGAACAGCAGCAAACTCGGAGATCTGAGCCAGTAACCACTGTCCAGCCTCAAACCCCCGTGACTTACAACGATATCCTGATGTCAGCGCGGAGGGAATCAACACCACGATTACTTACCAAACTACCTCCGTTGACACAACAACCTTTGAGCCCAAGCCCAACGACTCTCAAGAGGGGTCTACTAAGTGGTCTCAATATGAATCGACGGCGGAGTCTGCGGCTTAGCAAGCCATGAATATTACTCACGCTCTTTTACCGTCATAATTTCTCATTAATTTCATTAATCTCTAAGTGCATGGGGCTGGGAGGCGTTATAAAGGCAACATGGAGTTGGGATTGGAGGCGCATAATTCACCACCGCAGATCATAGGTGCATTAAGTTTGGCATGGTTCATGGGAGAGTTTTGATTTGATGCCTTTTGGGGATATGCCTGTCGATGAGCAACGGCCACAGTATAAGGAAGGAAAAGTTCATAGCAATAAGCTAATGGGAGGATTATACGAGTCTATCAGCGCTGCTATAGCGTTTTACAGTGGCTCTTAGACGAATGATATCACGTCACAACTCTTGATTTCACTTCACCGCTGAGTTTCTTGCAAAATTTTTCTTCTTTCCCCTGTGATATCGGTGTGCGCGATAGTGACGATGGCTTATCTTGTGACATGGGGGGGGAGGGGGGAGGGGGGATTCTAGGGATTCCAATACTAGTTTCTACCCGTTTCGTTCGAAGTTGGGCAAAGCCCAATAAATGTTTCAGTATAACAGGAGTCCCTGGTCTATGATTGGCGAAAGGAAACTTTGACGATGCAGCCCAGATACTCTACCAGACATACCATATCTTGATTTCTTTCAACACACCAAGTTTCACCTTCAACCTTACTGCCTCTCCAATCGCATCGCAATTGTCATATCAAAGAGCGCATCGCTCGTCTTGGCTCCCTCGAGAATTTTTTTTCTTTCTTCTACCGACAGTGGGCGGTCTAACGTTAAGGAGTTGACACCATTGTTACTACAAAAGAGACTTACACGTATGGACAGGCTTACACATGCAAGGAACGAGACTAAGAGGATATAACAAACCAATCACAACTATCCTCCACCACACCCCAGCCAACTCAGAACTTTGACCTGCACAAGCCTGCGTTTGTGGTCTTTACAATAGTCCTATGAACTTGCCTGTATCTGGTATATGGCTCGACGTACTAGCAATTGGCCAACCTCCCTCTAGAAGTCTCGAGAAAGTCAGATACGATGTGTCAACTGACATAAACTTTTTTTTTTTAGTAGGGTCTACGGATACGGGGAGATGGATCACAGCTTGCTAGCCGTCACCATCATATCATCATCAACGTCTTAGCGAAAGATGCAAGATGCGCTGCAAGCTGCCGTGTAATGCCCAACCTAACTTTAACTCTGCTTTGTGCATCTCTCTTTTTTTTTTTCTCCTCGCTCCCTTTTTCTTAACAAACCAAAGATCCGTATAAGCGAAGAGGAGCAAGTATTCCTTTTTTTTCTTCCTTTTACCGCCCCGATGGGCAATGCGCCACCTTCGGAATGTGGTCACCGAGAATTTCGCGGAAAAGCTCGACCAAACTATAGTATATCAATGCTGCGTGACCCCATCTCGCCAATCCAGAACCGGCGACCGCCCAATGCCCACCTGGACGTTCGCTGTATATACGTGGTATGGTATGGCGGAGCATGTGGGGGGCTATGAAAGAAAAAAAAACTTACCGCTGATTTGACGACTCCGCGCATCGCGATCCTTTTTTTTTTTGTTAAAGGGGGGTTCAATCTACGTACGTTATTATAATTATCATGGTCGGATACGGATATATCGAGGCTTACGAATCAATCACTGCAGAAGTTATATAGATGTAGACCACTAAGGCGTTGAGGTCATATCCAACTGCATCTTGTCTACCTGTAGATTTCTACTCGCAGTTTATTTCCTACATGTATGTAATCCGTGGATTGGACGATCGTCGCAGAAGTATCTGTGAGAAGTATCTGTGCACATACCTATGGACATGGCACAGCGAACCAACCAACGGCCCGGGTACGATGCATTAAGAGGTACGTACTCGACTGTCAAGAACAAACTTTCAAGTCGCACAACGCTTCTGCGAGTACAAGACATCAGTATATAATAAGCCGCTTACACAGGTAGGTAGGCACATATATGTATGTGCTTAATGTACCTAACCTAATGTATGTACTAGGTGCCCAGGTAGGTGCTGCTGCTGCCGCTGCCGCTGCCGCTGCGGTACTCCAAACTTTGAATGCATGAACATGACACGACAGCCCGACGAGGAAGAAAAAAAAACAAGGGGCAGGGTAGAATTCTCCTATGCAGTACATACATACAACCCATTTATACCATAACTGCTTAGTTACGTCTTATACATATCGTAAAATAAATGCATCATGTAACCCCAACACAGCGGTTGCCCCCATCTCGCACAAGCGAATCATTAACACGGAAAAAGATCGGTAAGTTTAAATCTACAACCATATCCTCATAAATCTACAACCCATCCACTTTCCACGTGAGTTGGTGGTCCGACCACCACACACTTAATTTGTATGGGGTTTAGTCTATCCCCTAACTAAAAGCAGAAAAAACAGAAAACTGCCCGGTCGCATTTTTTCAAGCATTAAAGGCAACAAAATCAGCTTATCAACACTAACGCCACCACCTGCACCACCACCACAATCGTACACGATATCCTTAACGCCAGCACTTACGGCAGTAAGGCCTAATTAATCTAACTAATTAAATGCGCACGATTGGAATTTATATTACTATAATAATTGAATAGATGCATGGCTAAAAGGAGTGGCTAAGAGGCTATTTGAATTTTTGTAAAATAATTGAATTTATTATTTATTAAAAATGCGACCGGGCAAAATTCTGATTTAGTTGGGGGTTGGACTAAATCCCTTACAAATTAGGTGTGTTGTAATCGGACCACCAACTCACGTGGAAAGTGGATGGGTTGTAGATTTATGAGGATATGGTTGTAGATTTAAACTTACCGGAAAAAGATAGACGCCCACCTCACCTGCATAGGTAGGTACCTAGGTACGTAAGACACATACTTTTAAAGAATTGGGGTCGGGCTGGTTCGATATAATACATTATACATATCGATATACATAATACCGTAAGAAATAATAATACCATCCATAACATGGTAACCAAAGACACCAACTAATCCCGGCTCGGCGATCAACCACCAACCATTCGTTCGCCTAGAACAAGAACCCTCTTAGATCTTTAACACCCGAACCAATCATCTACGACGCATCGTATATATGCAATCTACCTCACGTACCTATGTTATAGCACGGCACGTATAATATGGCATAGCATAGATGATAAGGTGGGAGCAAGCCGTCCGATGTCCAAGAAAACCTTGGATAGCGGAGGGCAAGCAGCGGCCTATCGATTTAATTGAAAAAGAATTAAGCTTTAGCTGCGTAGACATGGATCCACGACGTATTTTTTTCGACGGAGATGCTGTAGCTAGGTAAAGCAAAGAAGGGCAAAGCAGGCATTATACGCCCCGAGCAACTGGGCGGGCGCGTGGCTTGCCCCTGGATGAAACAGGTCCCGAGGAATATCAAACGAGCAAACCCAGAAGCTTAATTCTTGGATAACGACATCGCTCCCTCACGAGCCGTCGAGTAGTCTGGGTCGAGATCGAAATCGAAATCGAAATCGAGCTGAGTTGCTTGCTGTGCCGTAGAGTCGCAATAGAGGGGGAGGGGCTCTGCGGTGTCGCCCATCGAAACAGCAGCTCTGTTCCAACTTCGTGCCGTCCTCCATCTCTCCATCTATCTCTCTAAAAGCTACCCAACTACGGCTGATTCGTATATACGAAGAATCGGGTGATCTAGGCGCTTAGATAAAGTGTTTGCATACGCATCCGGGTCTAGCATAGATGACCCAGGTAGCGTAGTTCAACCTCGGGTCGTACTCCTCGGCCCCCATCGCAACGCAGATTACTTACAATCTAACTAACTCATCGCGAGATTTCTCTCTTTCGCTCAGGAGACGATGCGAGCGAGCTAGAGAGGCGAGGGAGAGGCTACGTCTTCCGATAAGACGGTGATTCCCGCGCGCCGCGCGGATCCCGGCGTCAGAAGCTGTCATATCTCATGCAGCGCAGACAACGGCGTAGCAAAGCAAAATTCCCATGAACTACATAACCAGGTAGGTACCTGTCAATAAGTAAAAGAAGGACGTTACGTTATCCCATCCCGTCGGGTCAAGGAAAAGCAAAAATCAGGAACGTAGTAGCGTAATACGACGTGACAGCCCCCGTCCCGACACGAGGGGACGCAGGGTACGATCTGAAACTTGAGACGAAGGATAGATTGTAAGATGTACCGTGATGTGATGATGTCGTCTTCTTCTTCTTCGTCGCTGTCGCTACCGCGCGCGCACAGACGGTGGGTATTTTCGTTGCCGAACCGAATATACCCACCCCTGTTCTCCCTGGCCCCGTTTCGCAAAACCTCGACCCTGCGCGTTTCAGATATGGGCCGGGTCTTGGCCCTTCTTCTGGCCGGAGCAAAATTCCATCGGCGGGAGATTCGGGCACGTGGTCGCGGAGACGAGATTACAGGATCGATCTAGAGGTGACGCTATCGTGGATGCTGAAATTAGCACTGGGATGACGTCGGGGTCATGAGACGGGCGGTCCGTTGGACGGGGTCGCTTAGTATTTGATGTTTGCTCCGAGACGGGGCCGTTGCCATTGTTGTCGTGGTAGATTGTCAGCTTATGGTTGCTAATTACTTCGTCAGAGATCATCAAGCCTCTTTAATGTCAGCTATGCCAGTTCCGTAAAGCAACGCTGATACGAATTTACCTTAATTTAGTTTAGATATTTGCGTCCTGATTGATCCAATCCGATTCTCACGTGAAGAATCGCCTTTAACCCCCTTCGAGTAACCATTATCGTACATAGCTATCTCGATACCACCCTAGTAGCTTGGGTTACTAGTGGGATTAGCGAAGCGTTCGAGTAGACGAGTCTTAGAAGCATCAAGAAAAACTATACCGCCGTATATCGTAGTAACAAACAAGACATCAACGCCTATATTGCCATAAGCCCCCTTCCTATGGATAAATAGGAGCATATCAATCCACACATTGCTGGCCAGTATACAGCTAGTATAGAGCGTTGAATGGTAATTATCGCCGACTAGTCTATCGAGGGATTATTCCTTGTAGATATAGTCGAAGTCACCAGTATCGTCTTCCCCATCATCGCCATAAGGGTTACAGTAGCAAGAACCGCATCACTAAAAAGAGACTCATTATACTGCATGTTTAAGACTCGTATCGCAATAATTATTAATTTGTCTGAAGCACAAGTTCTCATGAGGATATAGGGGGTGATCCAATGACCTCCTATACCATATCTCCCCCCTATAGTAGTGGCATCCTCCCCACGTCTATAACAACCTTACGTAACTACACTTCATCAAACTATTTCTCGTCTACTAAATAAATATCACGATGATGAGTACCTTGACGACTATGCCACTATCGTTAGGGACGAGATGAGTTCGATTCCCTAGACGGCTACTTCAAACTCTTCTTTTTTCTCCCTTTTTTTTCCCGGCTACCACCATGCGCACTGCTAGGAAGCGGTATTGATATATTATTAAATTAGCCTACGTATTTTGACTTGAAGGTATATGAATGTTTTACTAGTATTCCCAAGATTAATTCGAGCGATCCTATCTTACTGAAATAACTGGGGCGCGTCGTCGCTATAGTCATGATCATTTAGACGTAATATGAACAGGGAGTCAACCGTAGTTTTTGTAATAGGGGCTGGACTATTCGACCAGTGGAATGGCTAGAATTCCGCACGTAATGAAGAGGGATACACGATTATAGAGGCGCATTTGGATCTATGCGGTAGGCACATATCAGTATATTATTGGTAGCCACCTAGTAGAATTGCACAACAACTCCTTGACCGTACGCACTGGGTTCATAGAGATTGATAAATAAAGAGCTACATTTTCGTACTACTACATGGGCATATAGTTAGGAAGGGAGCAAAATATAGATGTGAGGGTGAAGATATATAATTCTACGATATGTCGTGATATTTTTTCCGCGTCAGTCCCATCCTCAGGACCAAATATATATATATAATAATCGAGATCTATATACTCGCTTCTGGGTGCTATGATTATTCCACCAAGCTCCGACCTTGTATCCGACCTTGTGTCCGACCTTGTGTCTCCACTGCAACAAGGTCAGTAACGATAAGTGAGTGACTGTATGGTAACGGCTGCTGTCAGTCAGTCCTGACGGGTCAGAGTGGCAAAACTGGTGGCTCCCCGCAGTCAGTCGTTACTAACAGTGAATCGAAGAAAATACCAACTAGCGTGCTATCGGGGTTGGTCGCGAAATATCCTGAGTGGTTTCGCGTTAGACTTGACAGTGCCTACAAGCAGTGGATCACGCGCACACCCAGTATGTCAAAGTCGATGGTAGGTAAGGTAGGTATGTACCAGGAACTTAATCAGTCAGTCCCTAGGAGACCGTTATACCTAAACATATCTTCTCTTCCTCCTAAATTTGTTTCCATATTCATCTTTTCACCAACTTCCACCATCGCTAGAGTTGTTCAATATTTCTTCAGACTCTTCTGCACCATTCAAACCACCTGCACCAACCAATCTACCATTCTACCGTTCTACCGTTCTATCACTCTACTATACTACTCAATCCTCACAAACAACCCGCATCCAAGATGTTTGCCCGACTCTTCATCGTCGCGCTCCTCCCTCTCGCCGCCATGGCTAACCCCGTTCGTAAGGAGTCTCCTACTCCTACTCCTATCCCTATCACTCACCCTGCCAAGACCACCTGGCCTCGTATCTCTCTATTCATCGACCCCACGGACCAAGAGGTGTTCGACAACTGCTATTATCCCTTCATCCGCGATAAGTGCGAGGATAAATGGGGCTTCGAGGGACCCCATTGCGAGAGCCGCCGGAAGCTCTGGTGCAGTAAGTTCTCCTTTCCCCTTTCCTGTCCTTTCCTGAGCCCTACAAGCCTCCGTAGCTATTTACGTTATTCAATCTTCCCGAGCATGTAATATATTTCCACTCAACAATGTACTGACTGCAACATAATTATCGCGTATTCTTAAGCTAACTGTAAGGTCAGCGAGACTCGTCCTGCACAAGTCCGGTAAAACCGAGCTTTAAGCTACGTAATTAGCCTTGGGTTGGCGATAGTCTTGGTCACAATTTGGGAGACGTTAGGATTGAGGATAGGATGACCAGTAACGGAGAGATGTGACCGTAGGAGATGATTACCGGGAGGAATATATCATGTGCTGCCGCCATTCTCCATGGAGATGGGCAGCTTTGCGAACTGAGAACACATTCCCCACTACTCTAGATCTTCTCGTGCCCCGTGATCCAAGTTTCGTACTGTGTTTATATACCGCCTTGATATGTTACTGACTAACTTATGTATACTGGTAAGCGTAGGTAAGTATGTTATTTACTGATGACAGTATATTACCTGACTACGTGCGGCGCGCCCAGGGCGCGTGACTGACATACTAGAGTACAACAGTGTTATTATCTAACTAATGTTATGATTATACGCGATGTAAAGAAGTCTGATACGTACCTCAAGGTAAGAATATCACATTTACTTAGACTGCTTTGCATCACTCAAACAAACCATCTACACCAACCAATGTACCATAGTGTCACCTCTACCACTCTATCACTCTACCACTCTACCAATATATCACTCCATAGTTTAATCTCCACGAACCTACCCGCATCCGAGATGCTCCCTCAATACTCCTGCCTCATTCTCCTGTCCTTCGCCGGCGTGGCCGGCCCCGGCCTCCCCACTCCTGCACCCTCTCTATTCATCAAACCTACGGCCCAAAAGATGTTCGACAACTGCTACTACGGCTACGTCCGCAGCACCTGCGAGAACCAGCCCTTCGCCAAGCAGAAGGAATGCGACCGACTCCGGAAGATCTGGTGCGGTAAGTCCATCTCTCTCTCTCTTCCACTATCCCCCTTTCCTCACCCTCCCCCCCTACAACCCCCCCGTAGCAGCTATCCACCCCGCCCCACTGAATTTCTACTCTACAAACACACGACGACGTAGCCGTCGGCGCGCCATAGTCTAACCGTGAGAACAGGCCGGCTCACAAGACACACGTTCGAGAAACCCAAGCTTTTCGACGGAGTCAGCTTTTGACTGGCGATAGTCCGGGTCACGATTCGAGGATTGACGATAGGATGGCTAAGGCTAGGAAAACCAAGGACGGAGAGATATGATCATACGAGATGATTGCTGGGGGGAATACATGATACCCATACTGCCGCCGTTCCCCACAGCGGCGGATAGCTTTGCGAACTGAGATTATATTCCCAGCTACTCAAGTCCTGTGCCCCGTGATCTATGTTCCATATTATTTTGTTAACGCTAGTGATCAACTTGTTTATATTGGTAAGTGTATTCTATTTATTGATGATAATGATGGTGGCGATATATTACATTTCCACCCAATAGGGGTATTCTGCTTAGGATAATACCTAACAAATATATCATGACACCCAAGAACATACCATGACGTCTACAGACATCCAGAGTATATCCTGTAGGTCTGGTGTAGGTCTGGGACATAAAGCTAAAGATGTCGCGTACAGATGAAATCCTCCACGCCTGCTTCTAGCATTACCTTTACCCAATAACCGCTGTATACGAATAACCAATTTTTTATCAGGAGAAATGTTGTTAAGTATAATTTCTTATGCGAGTCGGAATTATCGTTGTATGAACCTAGCGTGGATTTGAATCTATTTGTGTTGAGTACGGATCAACGTACATCCAGACGTTAAACCACTATGATATAAGGATTGCTAATTATTGATAGTTGTACATGATCTAGCTACGTGAGGTACGCTCGGGGCGCGTGGTAGGTGTACTAGAGTAGATCAAAGCTACTAATCATCCCAACTAAAGTCGCGATTACATGTGATGTGTGAAGAAGTCTGATAATGTACCTCAGGGTAAGAATATTAAACATTGGCATTACTAAGAACATAGCTTTAAACCAATATAGTATCTAAACCATCCGCCTATATATATCGGCAAAATCCACAAATTTTGGGTATATGACACTATGTACTCATACAGCTACACCTCGTACATCATTTACAATAACTTGGTAGCAAGCGCGGAGGGCTGTTCCAGGATGATACCCGGTCCAGCCACAACATTCTCCTTGGTGGGAGCACCAGGAGCGTCGGCAACGACGGCGGCGATGACACCCTTGGTTTCGAATTCCTTGGGGATAGTGACGCGGATCTCCTTCTTGGGCCAGCATGATGGGTCAATGGGTACACTGATGTTAGAAATCCCATGGAAGAAGACGGCATAGTAATCCTTATCATCAGCGAACTTGGGCTGGTTGGTGGGGTCGGTGAAGTTGAGCCCGATGGTCGATCCGGGAGTCAAAGACTTAGTGTCCTTAGCGGCGCTGAGAGCGGGCAGCCCCTGGCGCGGGAATGGGTACTCGGGGTTCTCAGGGGGGCAGCTACCGGGCACGATGAAGCCGTTGGTAGTGTCGAGGATCTGGTTCGCATAAGGGAATACGGTGTCAGTTGGGCCACCGAAGGGATTGGTCTTCCAGATGTCGATCAAGCTCCAGACTTCGTGGCGTGCTTCAGTTTCGGCGATAGCAAGCATAGCGGAGTGCGATGAAGAAAGCTTAGCATCGCGCACCAGTCCGGTCAAGAAAGCCATACTGGAAATCTCGAGGACGGTGACGAGAGCTAAGAATGAGATGGGGTCGTAGAAGGGGAACTGGTGCTCGCACGCGCCGGGCTTGACGGAGGTGGGAGAGATCTGGTTTTGGAAGATGCGCAGATGACCGGCTTCGTTATTTCGAATCTCTTGGATGCGCTTGTATGTGCTGTTGGGCATGCCAGCCTTGATGAAAGCCGTCTCGTTGAAAGCCTCTACAGCTTGCTGGTAAAAGTCGAAGATGACCCATTCAGCGGAGAGCAGGTTCTGCCAGACTATATCATCCTCGCCAGGCGGACCGGCCTTGGTCGGCAAAATAGCATCCCTCAAGTTTCCGGGGAAAGGTGCCTCAACGCCGTAATATGTGCTGAAGACAGGGTCCTGGCCAGGAACTGGGCCGTAGGCCGGGTCGGCGAGCTTTTGGGTATCCGCGAAAGAACCTCTCTTCCCTATTATGGGCTTCGCAGTAGCGACAGAGGCGAGAGGGCTCAGAAGGCAGAGCTGTAGAAGAGATCGAATCGCCATGGTGAAGAGCAGCACGTGAGAAGTCTTGAGGAGAGGTGAAGAGACGAACTTGCCGGATTCTTACAATACTCTTGTTGATCAGACCCGACCGTGGAGGTCGGGTTGTTTATATTTCGCTTGCATGCAGTGCTGACAGGGTCGTATCGGCGATTTCCAATAGTACCATCTGCGAAAGACGCCACACATTCTTCTAGCGGGATGTTATGTCGTACATCCAAATCTCGCTTGATGATATCATGACGGAGTACATTTTGTGATAACGGGCTAGACTTTTGCTTACCTTGCAGGACCTTACAAATAAACACGAACAGAATAAAAACCTGATCGGGACATGCAAGAGAAAACATAGCCAACCAATAACAACGGTGGCGTTGTGAAACTAGCGGCTCATGCATTCTGATCGACAGGTCCGTCTGCCGGTTTGGCCACGCTTTGGCGGCGCTAAAATAACAAACTAATCGGCGGTATTCTGACGAGCCGAAAAGGGAGGCTTGGGAAGACCTTGGCCAGCTCGGGTGCATACATAGTAGACAAGAAAAAAGACTAGTTACCAAGCCTCCAACCTCCATGTTGCAGATCGAGAAGTCTAGTGTGGGGAGCTGAAAAAAGGACTATCGTCACCTCCTCTAACCCTCTAACCCTCTAGGTTAACCTTTTAACCCTCGAACGAGACTTGACAAGTGCCCACGGCGATCAAAGCTAAGGTAGCGGTAGCCAACAATCAACATGACGACAGAATGGTGCTATAGACGAGTCAAGAAGCGATACATGACTGTTTTTCCTTTTTTTCTGCTCCGACTTAGTAGAAACGAACACTTCACAAAGAGACTCAGAACCCCAAGTTGGATGTTAAAACAGGTAGGTGACACAATAGGGGCTCGTAATGGACGGCAGCACCCGACTACTTGGTATAATACGTCCCGGTGGTGTGGGAGCCCGAGAGACAAACCCTTTCCCTGGGTGTACTATCTCACGGCGGACCAGATCCTCGGATACTAAACGTAAATGACGGCAGAACAACTTGAACAACTCGGCAAGCAATTAGAAAAAATAGAACGACAGCTTCCTTGGTATAAGCGACGGGATCACTTCCTGAACAAGATGCGTATGCCAAGAAGCGGCTCTGTAGCTAGCGAGATCTAGCGTTGCAATTGTATCTCCAGCGGCTCGAGCCAACAGATGAAATAGATGCTAGCTCTCGCAGGGTTTGGAATCAGATCTCTTTGGAAGCGGGAGGGTGTGCTCATCCGGGAACCGAACAACCCGACGAAAATAAATTACTATAATAATAACGATAATCAAAGGATGCGGACGCTACGGGCGAAATAGCTTCGCTTGGTGGCTAAGACAAGCTCATATAATAAGTGACGCCTTTGTTACTCGAACTTCGTTTATTCGACCGGTCATGCATTTTTATGTTTAGTTGTTGATTCAGGTAGGAAAATAATGGTAATAATAATAACTACCTAATAATAATAATAAAATAACTTTGCTGCCATTGGCTTGGCACGAAAGTAACGCCTCTATTATGTATGACCTAACCTTTACGGCAACGATCGACGCTGCTTCAACAAGTACTCCCAGTACTACTCCCAGTACTACTCCCAGTACTACTCCCAGTACTACTCCAACTACTATGTATATGGTAGCATAGGTAGATAAGTATTTATTTATAAGCAACCCCTTTTAATCAACTAGGTTGGGTAATAACCAAAATATACTTTCGAAACTTTATCTAGTACAATAATAGCGTCAAGGAATGACATCCCTTATTAGTCCCTCTTCTTAATACTAGTACTAATAATAATCGTGCTAGTAGATACCTGTTAATCGTCTATATATTCTAGTTTACGGTGGATTAGCAGAAACATGACAGCTTCTTTTTCCCACATCGTACCTAGGTCTCCCCAACCTTCGGGCCCGATGGCGCACGTAGTACCTACCATCTAAAATACGAACGGCCCAATAACAGCCACATCTAGTATGTCCGGTACGGCCACGGCCCACGGGGTTTAGAGGATAAGGCAATTCCCGTGTCCCCCAGGTCACGTAAGTACGTAGCTCGATATCGAAGGTATACCCTTATAATCAACTATCTCCTGAGTTGATACTCTTGTGGGTTTATTTCCGCCGCAAATCACACATAACTACCTACCTACCTACCTACCTACCCCGTAACCTTGGTAGTTGTTTATGTTTTCTCTCTATGATTATACTAGGCTAGGTACTTCGTATAGCAACTTGGGAGGAAGACTTGGACGAAATGTAATTCTCTTGAATAACAACTTATAATCCTGTATTCAGAGACCACAAGGCTTAATTGTATAATGACCGAAACATAGCAGACAAAGAAGCCGTCTTGCTCTTCAACTTGGTATATCCAAACTCCCATCACATCCCATCACCCTAATTCCCAATCCTACAAACCATCAAAGAACCCCTTGATGATCTCCGCCGACCCCCTCGCCAACTCCCTCACCTCCTCGGGCAGCTCCCCATTCTCAGCTTCCACCTCAAACCTCCTCCTCCAGAAATCCCACCTCGCCGTACACCGCCTAATCTTATCCGCGCCCTTATGCCCGTACCACGGCAGCTTATTCTCCCTCGCGCCCACGTCCACGCTCAACCCCGGCGCCGTCACCCCGCCGTCGTCCCGCTCCCCCCACATATACTCCCCCGCGATCCGGAGCCAGACGCTGGCGACGGTGATATGCGTGGCGGCCTGCGTCAGCGGCGGGGCTTTGACGTGCAGGCCCTCGTCGCGGGGCCGGGTCTCCGTCGCGTCGATGAGCGCCCATTCCCCGTAGTTGGAAAACATGGTGCTCGTCTTGCTGGCAACCAGCCGCGCGACCCAGGCGTTGACGTTGGTCCACGCGTGCTGCTCCGGAACCGTCCACCCCGCGCCGCAGCCGCAGCAGTCGTTCCAGCATTCGCGCGCGCTGGGGCCGAGCATGCTGAGGCTGCTCCAGAGGGTGTCTTTTTCCCAGATCCAGTTCCGCCTAAGCGGGATGGTCATGGGAGATGGGGGAGGCGGGTCGGGACGCGCTTTGAGGGTTTGCACGAGAGTGATAAGGCGCTCTTGCTGCACGGTGTCCGTCCACGGGATACGTTTTGCCGCGTGAAGGATCCCGTACCAGAGTAGCCAGAGGTAGCATTCCGTGCTGTTGGTATCGTCGTTACGAGCCGAGGCGTCTGGTTCAGGCCAGTCCTCCTCGGCACCCCACTACGAAAAGTGATGTTAGTATAATATTCTCTTTTTTTTTGATCCGGAAACACTCACCATCTCGAGAGCCTTCTCCGGTTCCCAGTGCTTCCTCTGATTCCTTGCCGTCTGCTCCGCGGTGTAATACGCTTTCCCATGGTCGGCAGTAGAATACGCTTCCTCAATCGGTTTAGCCATCTTTTCCACCGCCGTCTCGGCGTCGATGTCGCCAGCGAGAAAAGCGTCTACCGTCTCCGTGGGACCGCAGAACCAGTTTCGTAAAGATGCGATGGTGTCTATTTTGGTTCGCTCGTCGAGCGTGTCATCCTCCGCAATGGCTTCGATCTTCTTTGTTAATTCTATCGAACGGCGTAGACAAGGACTGATCGTTTCGGGACCGTCGAAGAGGGGACTGCCACCTGGCGAAGGGAAGAGAGCGCCGTTCTCTTCATCTTCTATCCACGATCCCTCTGGCTTTTTATCTCCTTCCGTCATATTTGAACGATGTGACTGAGAAGTGGCGAATTTAAGACTGAGACTAATAGACTTTGAGGATTAAATGAAGCCGACTTCTAGAGAAGGCCTAGTTTATCAAAATCTCTACCTACCAAGGTAGATATCCTACTTTCTATATACCCGAATTTACATATTCTGTAGCCTGTCAAATGTTTATAGTATAGGAGTAGTGCCGAATGACTCAAGTCGGTGTGATCTCCACACGAGTATTGCGCCTCACGGCGAGCGCTGAGCGGACGCCTGGCGAGCAACGTGGAGTGCGATCTGCAATTTTTAACTGGTAGGAATTATTTACTCCAGCGGATTCAACCATTAGATCCTTCTCATGACCGGGGTCCAACGAATTAGGTAGCCAAGATTGATTCGCCTAAAGAATCCCTTATTGGTGCTTTTATACGTGTAAAGATGAGAATGCCAGGTCACCATAATCATAGATACCTATCCATTGAATATGATTCACAACAGCGAAGATTAGATTTTTGATCTTCAAGACATGGTAAGGATCCTCACTCGTAAGTTTTCTCGCCAATTATCCATTGTCGGTGCGACTTATCTTCCTGGTAACTAAAAGGGACTTCAGTCAAGTTAAATTTAAATGTATGCGATTTTTGCGCCGCCATACGAAGGACATCGTATTTCGTTAATGAAACGACCTTGGTCCTCAGCGACTACCTCTATCCTTGGGGGTATGAAATATTAGTAGCATAGAATTGATCAGATGACGCTGTACGTTGGCGTAATAGAATATAATAAGATCTTATGCTGGGTTTGTGAAGAGCATTCACGGATAGACTCTACTAGAATATGTGAAGGTGAAAGGGTCCGAGACATCCACTTCGTACTGAAGAACTTGGCCATCGGATATTCCGTAGAACATCGAGTCCTCGCTTCCCGAGATGGCGGTGAAATTTGGCGATGATGGCCCTCCTTTGAATTCGACACTTGGTGAAGAGGACTGAAAGTGATGACCCGTCCACCACATTGCTGAAACTGTGCCATTGGGAAGCAAGGTAAGGAAAACAGGCTGATTGAAATCTTTCATGAGCGTAATAGCGAACTGCAGATTTGGCTGGGGCGCCGCCAGAGCGTCGATTAAATCATAATCTTGTTCAGTATTAGCGATCAGACGTTGGTACATGAGAAACCGCATTTGCGAGATGACTTACTCTGTGTCCAACCATCTACGTAACCGGCCTGTTGCATAAGGCCGGTTGCGTCTGGGTGAAGGACTTCTGATATAAGAGTTAATCGACTAAGGTTCCACGCATCGCCATTTGAGTGTACCCGGGTGATTAGACCCAAGCTGGAACGTTGTGCGACTTGCTCCGCCCGAAACGTCGTAGTAGGGTTCCGCCAGTCAGATGAGTTGGCGACGTTGATATCACCCGAAGGTGCTTGATAAGCGACTGCCCAGTTCCCCCAACCGTTTGGACAGTTATCAGACCAACAACGCTGCCATGTGGCAGCTAATTGAGACCCTTGAAACGTCTCTAGGATGTCGGTGCCATCTCCATCATACCCCCAGCCATCTGGCGATGTCTTTGCATGCCTTAGCATGAGTGTACTGATGAAGTTGTTCCGAGTTGTGAACCACACGTGCACTTGGTTCTTTCCACCCTCATCGCAAGATATGCTGGCTAAAGGTGTGCCGGCTATAGGGTCTATCGACTGAGCCTTGGCTTCCATAATTCTCGTAATATTGCTTGTTTCCCAGGTCCTATTCTGCGAGTCCCACCTCCGTGCGATAATCGCGTTAGAGGAGTCCTGAAAGAATACTGTCCGATAAGTATTGCCGTCGGACCCCGTCATATTCGACGAGGATAACTTCGATATGCTCAGTATATTGGCGCTTGAGCTTTGAGAAGGGTTCCCGTCCACATTTGTATCATTACTCGAGTTTGGCCGAGGGTTACCTGACTGCGAGTTGTGTGGTTGTTCAGTGGTAGAGAGGTGTTTTCTTGTAAGACCACCCGAAACTCCCCCGGCAATGGCACCGATTATTACCACTAGTACAACAGCAAGAATAATATAGAATTTACGCCTCCGTAAACCGCAAAATTTTGCCGGCGGCGTAGTACTGCTAGGATATTCCTCTTTCTGATGATTGACGACTTCGGGGAAGTAACCACCTGCACCCTCGGCCTCAAACGGGGCCACTTGGGGGTTTATAGTATCATATCGAGGAACGATTTCTCCATTGGCGTTACCGTAATCATATGGATCGTAGTCCTCGACTCGACGAACCTCCAACGTGCTGTATGGTAATGACATGGCGGTAGGTAAGCTTCATTTAAGGCTTGGGTTTTAACGGTAAAAATGTCGTACAGGTAGGAGTGGGAGTCAAACGGCCCTCGCAAATCATGCTGCCAGATTGTTGTCAACATAACCCCAATCCGTGTAGGCGCCACGAAGGCGCAATGGACTCCTGGGTCAATCTCTCGTGCACTAGACCAATCATGAACGCGAATGCGAAATTTGTAGTCGCTGCTGTCCCGTAGCGTGGCTTCCGGTGGCGGTCTTGGCAAGGCAGAATACGTCTTGAAGCATATGCCCCTTAGGTATTCTTAGGTGGATAGTCGGGTGAACGAGAAAGTGACGGTTAAAGCAAAGTTTGTCTCAATAACTCAGAGGTCTTCGCCACATGGAATTCGACATGGCGTTCCTGAATATCACTGAAATGTGACGAGGGTTTAAGACGTTGCGTATCTCCAACGGTAACAATTCTTCGCTCATGTTGTAGAACACCAATATAAAGGGGAAGACTGA
The DNA here is from genome assembly GCA_025201765.1 of Daldinia sp. FL1419. Taxonomy (NCBI): domain Eukaryota; kingdom Fungi; phylum Ascomycota; class Sordariomycetes; order Xylariales; family Hypoxylaceae; genus Daldinia; species Daldinia sp. FL1419. The sequence goes on from MU623448.1 coordinate 112,965, forward strand.
GTACATGGCGTTGAGCCACCTGAATATCCGGGCTTCCGGTGAGGGGGTAATGCGACATGACCGGCCCTCTAAAACGCCAAATGTATATCTATAGGCCTTGTCTAGGTAGGTACCCGGGTTCTCAGGCTCCATGTATGAGAATTGAGAATCCGAGATATTGGGCCACACTGGCGAATCCTCTATTAGCATATCTAATACTCAAGGCAATGGAATGCTCCCTTACCTAGAATTACCCCGTCGAAGCTTTCCTTTTTTTATTCTCACGGCAAACTAAACTCGTAATGACTTTGGATTTTGGATTATTTATCATCGTATTACTGCTATTATGCATATTGTTCGTTTGTTCGACTCGAAGCGTCGACCCGGATTATGCGACACGAAAGGGTACAATGTTGAGGCTTTTCTCCGACATGGCCGACGATGTCCTTCCATGCTGTCCTAAGATCCTCATGTTTTTTATCATCATCACCCGACCGCCCGAAAACTCCAATTAACGAAACTCCTCTAAGTGTACACCGTATTACTATCACATCCCCTGCCCGGTTATCCCATCGTAGCCTTTCTTTTGTGATATATCGTCGTCAATGACCAAGCCATTAATACAATGCTCCGATGGTCATAAAAGAGGTAGTCCCCAGCACCCGAGTCCATCCTTCATATCGGAATACAAAAATCTTTAACTTAAAATGGCGATCCAAATATCGAAAACTACGGGTCATGTATTTGGACAAACAACACCAACTTGTGTTTAAGCCTTTCGGGATCGTGTCGTAACACCGTTAGTCTTAATGCCGGTGGCCTTGGCTTGTGGTATTTGCGTCGCGTTTGCGACTGTGTGGTGGTCCGGAAGAGGAGCCTGTGACATACGGCGAAGAGTCTTGCGCGTACTAGGCGCCTTCTGATCCTTCTTGTACGTGGCGAAGTAGAATGAGATGAACAGAACCAGGTAAGAGGTCAAAGTACCGATACCAGCGAAAGCGGCAAACTCCTCTCCGGCACACCTGCCTGCACTCGGCATGTTCGGGAAGTAAGTAGACGTGAAGTACGTGTACGAGGCGAAGTAGACGAATCCTACATATCAATTAGTTATCTATACCCGCTTTAAAGAACACCTGGCAAGGGATTCTAACGTACCGAGATCAATAATGAACTGAATGATCTGAAGACGAGTGATCCATTCCTTCCACCAGATACGAATACCGCGAGCACTCTGGAAGTAGTACCAGTACATAACGACGTGAACAGTCAGGTTCAAGGTAATGACAACCCACGACACGGATGTGGAGCCGAGAAGCTGAGTGTAGCAGAGGAACGCGGTAGCGCCGTGGTGGTAGCAGTGAAGGAAGGCTATTTCGCATTAGAGACACCAGTCCTTCGCATTTATTTAGGATTTACACTTACTCAATGGCTTCTTCTTCAAGAATAGGAAGACGGTGTCTAAGAGTTCGAGGTACTTAGTGAGGTAGTTCAGCTAACTCGGGTTAGCTTATTCTTGTGTTACAAATAGGGGCGGTCAGACGGAGGACTTACATAGTAGAGGACAACCAGAGGCTGCGTCCAACCGCCATCAGTTTCGCAAATCGCAAAGAAGATCCCACGGCGAACAACAGTTGGTAACAACTGCTCAATAAAGAGCGCCAGAAGTATACCACTAATAGCTGTAAGGTAAAAGTTGTGAATCAAGAAGAGACCCTTCAACTTGAAAGGCTCTCTGTTGCGCATATACTCGCGACCGCCGAAAATGATTAGATAGTATACGACAATAAAACTCAGCGTCTCTTTCAGTGTAGACATGGGTGTCTTGCCGGCGACAAATCGAAAGTCGTCAGCAGGATAGCCCGCTACCACCTCGAAAGCCTTGCTGAAGTGAGGCCATAGATGTATGCCAAAAGGTCGGTCGATGGTCGGGAGAGGGAGAGAATCCCATATAGCGGCGGGAGCTGGGGAAGCCATGATGTAGAATAGTCTATACTACACACACAATTGAACCGTGTCCTTAAAGTTGCGCAATGACTTGCGCTCGAAGCCTGAGGGAAACAAGAACTTAGAGCTAGTCGCGACGAGCAGCTCACGCAGGAAGAAGCGCCTCGTTTGAAGGAGTGACTTAAAGTATTATAAACCTGCGATGGTCTCGCCGGCTTGTTAAGAAAAAAAAAGGAGAGATAAAAAAGGAAAAAAGAAGATTTGGGATTTGCGAAAAAAATCCACGATTGCACGGATCTCGTGAAGATGGAAAAAAAAAGTTGAGAAAGACGGGATTTCGGTTCCTCATTAAAACTCTACGGCAACAATAGGGGACGCGACATAATCAATGTCTGATTGGTTAATTGACTGATTAGACCGGTTCCATTAGGATTTACCGATCGGAATTGGCGGGACCCTCGGAGACCGTCTTTGGATAAGGTAGGTACCGGTTGTACCATGTAAGTATCTATTGCTGACACGTGCTTCTAATTCACCGCGTATATTTTGCGTACACCTCATCTTTAATGCTTATTTGTAGTTATACCCAAAGGGTACTTAAACTTTCCCCATTATATGGATGTCTCTGAATATTCGTACCTGCATATGCCAATATGTTTGTTGAAATGAAACCTATTCATGGTGATTAATTATAATGGGGATACGTGCATGCAATTTTTTCATGTAATTCTATTTTGCTGATGTTGGTGTTTGTTGCGCATATAAGAGGAAGAATAAACCGAAAATTCGACAGAGAGAAGGGATATACTTGTAGGACAAATTGAGACTTTTTTGGTACTACCGTCTCCAAACTTTATAGGACTCTTATCTCTTCCTCTGAAGTTTCAGGCGCATATCTAAGGGCTTGTACGGCACAAATTACCTATAATACATACTAATAACATAGCGTCTGAGCGTATGCAACTTGTAGGGGTGTATAAAATGAAATAACTACTATGGTGTTAGGGGTAAGTAAAACCCCGGTCACAAATCTCGCGCTAAACTATGGCCTGTGCTATACTCTTTCATCTCAAGCACATATTTATACATATTCTATAATAATTATTAAATAACCTAACTTTAAGAATTAATAAATTAAATCAATAGATCTAATATTATAAATTAATTATTTTGATATAAATTTCAATTTTTTTTAATATAGTAAATGTTAATATATTTAATATTTTTAATAATTGTATCTTTTGAATACCCTGGATACCCCAAGGCTGATTTAATGTGGGGTGGTATCTAACCATTTCTAGCGGTACCTGATAGTGTCGTTTTTCTTTGGCCTGCAACCATAGTATCTGATTTAATAATACAATAAATATGAACAGCCCAACCTCGGCCAATTTCGAATTATGGGTACTATTCTTTCAGTAATAAATATTACTTGTAGACACGTATTCAGATGTTAGTTGCGAAAAACGGCTGGACTCCATACGCCAACAAAATAATGAGCGATGCAACGGATAAGAAAAGCTACCTAGGCATAAGGGGCTCAAGGTTAGTATGCATTTTTAGCGTGGGGGGCTAATACGGTGGAGGAGAAGGAAAACCCGAAGGAAAGCCGGAGAAGGCATCCCCTTGTGGCTGAATAGTGAATAGTGGCTGATATAAAGTAGTCTTTGATCTATAAGACAATTAGACGTCTTAAATGAAGATGCATTTTTTCAAGACAATACTTGACGTTGGGTATGCCTGTTATAGGTAGGTAGGTAGTTTCGAGTCCCGACAAGTCCGTTTCATCTGAAGTATATATGGTCCCAGGAATGCAGGTTGACTGTTAAATACTCTTTGTAGATACCTAATTTAAGCTTTACATCAAACCCATCGCAACCATTTCTTAGATCCAAAAAGATGACGGAAGTTGTAGTCTTTACGTATATTTACGACTTCCTCAAACACAAGTTACTCCAAGGATATAGCCAATACTGGAGGTCACCCCAAGGGCTGATACAATCCTTAAGTTTTCGCATAAGGTCTTTTATAAATAATTAATATATTATTATTTTTATAATATGATATAAAGTGATTAAGTAATAAATACTACCCTGTAGAGATCCTATTAGCTTCTTTAGAGCTAGACCTCCTAGGTCTCCATAGCTCTTTTGGACATAAATAGGCCCTCAAGAGTTGTTTTTCTTGTCTGATCAGTTCAAGCTCATCATAATCCTTCAAGAATTACCTTTATAAAGCCTTCATATAAGAATATACAATTTCAATCCCTCTTTTAAAGATATCCTCCTCTAATACGTTACTATTAACAAATAATTACCACTATTAGTTTTCCTACCCAATTATTTTAATATCTTCCTCAGTGTTGGGCTAAACGTACGTATAAGAGAAATAACAGCGAAAACAAGTAATAAATAAAACAATATAATGAGACCTATATATTCATAAATCTTAAGGAAGAAAATTATCTACTCTAAACTTAACAAATTTAAAATCTTTATATATATAATATATTAATTATATAATATTTTTTTTATTTATTACAAAAATCTACAATATTTAGTAATATATAACCATTATTCATTCTATTTCTTTTTGTAAATAATAGCTTATAAATTATTATTAATTTTTTATTTTATCCAACCTTTTAGATACAAATTAATTTAATTATTTTTTATTAATATCTTTATAGCCTTATTAAAAAAAACTTTTGTTATAATATTAGTTGGGTTATAGGTTCTATGGATCCAATAAATATCATCTATTTTTCTATTCTTATATAATTGTTTTAAAATTATAAGATTTATTATTAATCTTTTTTTGTTAGTAGTACCCATTTATATTAAACATTAATATAGGGAGAATAAATCAGTACAAAAAATAAGAGGAACTTTAAGAAGTAAAAAACATTCTAATATAATGTTAATAATATGATGTATAATATATCTTATATTAAAACCTTAAACCATATTATATATTTTATTAACAAATACATTATAAATAATACATTTATATTTAGTAAATAATTAGTAGATTATATTATTAATAATTCTAACCTTATTATTTTAATTTATTGATTTTTTATTATTTAAAATAATAATATATCCAATTTATAAATTAAAATCCTTATTATTTATAAATGAGTTATTAATAAAAATATATAAATAAAAATTTTAAAAATTTAATTTAATATATTTAAATTCCTAAGTTTTATTATCCATTTATTAAGTAATTTTAGCGTTTAGAGTTTTAATTTTTTTGATTTTTGGTTCTTGATGTTAAGCAATAATTAAATAATTAAAAACTATTTTAGATTAATATATAAAAATAATATAAGTTTTTTGAACCCTTTACTCCACAAATTTACTAACCATATCCGTGATTTTAATATTTAATAATTTAAATTTTTTAATTTAACCTTTCTAAATAATTAAAATTTTATAATTATTATTATATATTATAATATAAATGTCATTAAAATCCTTTATTCCTTTATTTAATATTTTTTAAAGGTATATTTTAATACCAACTTCATTAAATATTTTATTTTTAGTTATAAAGAATTCTATAATATCAATATTGAAAATATTATCTATTTATAAACCAATAATTCCAAAAGGTTCTAAATTAGTGATTAATAAATAGGGGTTAAATACTAAAGACCTTATATGTAATTTATATTAATAATATCAAAAATAAATTTCAAATTAATATATACCAAATTTAATAAATTTGTATAATGGTTTTACAACACATAACAACATTCCTTTAAAATATTTATTTTTTAATTTAGTTAATAAATATATATAGATTATTTATTATATTAATATTTTAAATTAGGTATATACCATAATAATATCTTATATTATAATTTTTATCTTTTATTAATATAAGAATAATATTAAAATTAATATAAAATATTAACTAATTTTCTAAATAATAAGTATATAAATTATAATAAATTTTTTATTAAAATTACCATAATTTTAGATTATTAGTCTCAACTTCTTATATAGAAAAGAAATATTTTTACCTTTAATTTCACAAATTATTTATAATTTAAATAATATAATATTTTAATATATTATTAAATTATACATCTTTAATTATAAAATGTTATTCTCAAATAAGGTATTTAATTCTTTTAAATTTAATATTTTATATAACTTTTCAAATATAACTATCTTTCCATCTGCTTATAATTAAAAGATTAAAATAAAATTAATCCATTTTTTGTTGGAAAGATATATTATGATTACATAAAAAAAATCATTAATATACATAAATTTTTCTTTTAGAATGAACTTATAATTATTAGGGTTAAAATTAGAATTAAATAATTTAAATCTTAGTTGTTTAATAGATATAAATACCTTTTTTAATTATATATAAAATTTAATATAAGAATTCTTAAATATAAATATTTTATTAAATACATTTAAAATAATAATTACATTTTTATTAATAATTATAATTACCTTATAAGAATCTTTCTAATTACCTTTCTTTTAATAAATTAAAACCTTATTACCTATCAAAAATAATATAGGTAGGTTCTTTTAGGTATTTAAATTGTTCTTTATATTTAAAATATTTTTAATTAATTGTTATAATTTAATTTTCTTAATTTTAATTATTACCTTTTAAATAATTTATATTTTTATGGTTTAAGAGGGGATAAATAATAAATCTATATTAATTCTAAAATATATATTAAAGATTAGAAAGGTAGGGATTAAATTATCTAAATTAATAATATTATTTATTACTTTAACAACCATCTATAATTATAATATTTTTAAATTAGAACCTTAAAATTTATCTATAATAATTTTATAAACCTTATAAATAAAACTATAATATTTTTTTATCTTATCAATAAACTAATAAACTTTTATTAATATTTAATAATAAATAATTCTTATAATATGTACCTTATTCCTAAATTTAATACTATTAAAATTAATATTAATATTATAAATAATTATATTAGGAGATCTAAAGTAGGTATTAATTTAGTATTACTTAAACATCTCCCAAATTTCTTTAATTAAAATTATTTTTATAAAGCATATTATTTAAAATTTAATAATTATATTAATTATATATAAAATAGAATATTTATTAAGATATATAATATTAATAATTATCTTATAATTAAAATTTAAATTAAGATTTTTTAAATTAAATTTAAATTATTATAAAATTTTACCTTTAATTTAACAATAATAATAAAATTTATTAATTTTTTTAATATTATTAATATTAATATTATAATTTATTTTATTTAATAGGGTATATAGTTTATTAATTGATAGGTAATTGAAATAAATATATAACCATTATAATTCAATTTTTATAAAAAAAATAATATTTTCAAAATGAAATCATAAATATCTTTATTTTTATATAATCTTAATTATTATATCATTTTTATAAATTAGTTGGTTGGTTATGTTGTTAAGATATATTTTTAATTAATCCATATTTTTAAAAAAGAAGAAGAATGGAATATTGATTTCTATAATGTGAAAATTTATTTAATTAATAAATATATTAATAGTGATTATTCCAAATAATTTAATAAATAATCCATTACTAAATTTAATATTGGCTTTTTTAATTTGATTAATATTTATTTTTAAATTCTTATTTAGATATTTATTAATAAAAATAAAATATTGGTTTTTTTTAATAATTAATATATAAATTATTCCAATATTAGGTATAATATCTTAAAATATATTTTTAATATATTTATTTAAAATAAAAATAAAATTCTATTTTGAATTATTAAGTAAGAAAAGGTTATTAATATAGTATTGGAAGGTTTGATCAAATAAATAAATTGTAATTATAAATAATTTATTATTATTATCCAAATTAATTTATAAGTTAATTTCTTCATTTTTTAATTAATTAATCTTTAAATTTATATTTATAAATCCTTCATAATTAACCAGAAATATTAAATAACTTTTTTTAAAAAAACCTTTTCTAATTTTCCACTCTTCTTTGGCTTTCTTACATTTGTATTCTAGGTGTGTAGTAAACCAACATCCTTCTTTTTTACATACCTAATAATAGTATTTCCATGCTTTTAAAGGTTATTTAGAATTATATTTACTATTTTTATTATTATAATAATATTTATATTTAATATAAAATATATTATTCTTATAATTATTGTTTTCTTTAATTAAAAATTATTTTGTTTTTTTTTATTAAATTATGGTTTTTAATTGATATTTAAAATTTATTAATTAATTCTTTAATTTAGATTATTAATTTAAAAAAATCAAATTAAAATTTAAATAGTGATTAATAAATGTATTAAATTATTGTTATAAATTGCTACTCTCTTTTGAATTCCGGACTAAGTGCTCTTTAACATAATGATAATTTATTGATAAGATTTTCAAGAATTTGAATATTATTTTTCCTTTAATTTTACTTTTCTGTTTTAATATTTGAAAAAGTTGTAATAATCCAATTATAATAGTATTAAATCTTATTTTGTTTAATATTAAAATATTATTCTATAATTAGATATATATCTGTAAAGTATTAATAGTGAAGAACCTTATGGATGAAATATAATATTGTTTTTTTAGAAAAAATAGTGGAGAATAAGGTATGGAATTATTGAACCGGGGTAGTGTGATTATGTAATAGGTCCTACCCTGCAAAGACCCTATTAGCCTCCATGGAGCCTACCCTTCTCAGGTTCCTACAGGCTCATATGGACATAAATAGGCCTCTAGGAGTTGTTTTCTTATTTGATCAGATTAAGCTCGCAAGGACCATCACATTCTCTTCATAGATTTTACGATAGTTTATGAGTTTGCTCTTTTATTGAATATACTATCTGTCCACCCTCGTACGCGCTACCATTGGCAAGCAGTTACTTCTATTAGATCTCCTGCCTGATTACCTTGGTACCTTCCTCAGGATATAGTCACCTTGTATCCTCTGGCTCATACAGCCTCTGGCTTGATATGGGTTAGTTGGAGTATAGGGCATATCCTGCAGGAGCTATTAGAGCTCCTGTTCATTATATTTATTATATTCTTCTTAAGTAATATATATTTAAAAAGAATTAAAATTTATTTTTAAAGATATTATATAATTTATTTATGTAGTTAAGTTCTTTATTTTAAATTTTTTTAAAATGATTTATTATAGTAGATGAATATATTTTATTAAGTATTTATTAAGGAAGAATTTTATAAAAAATTTAATAATAAATATTTTTAATTAATATAAAGATTTATTCAAATAAATTACCCATAAGCCTAGGTAATTGTACCATTAGGTAAGAAAAATTATAATTTTTATTAGGTTAATTTTTTGTACCTGGTTATGGAAGTGATTTTAGAAATAAGAATAAATTAACTAATAATAATCTAAAAAATCTAAATCTATTTCCTGGAGGGGGAGGAAATTATTATTATTTTTATATAAAATTAATATTATAATTAAAATTATTTTTTAATATTAGGTAAAATAAAGGAAATCTTTATAAAATAAGAAAAGGAAAAAGGGATATAATATATGTTGGTTATTAATTATTTTAATTTTTTTATTTAAATAATAAATATTAAATATTTAATATCCTTTATTAATTAATTAAATATTAAAAAGTTAATATTTTTTATTAATTAAATAAATATTAATAATTTGGTATTTATTATTAAGGGGATGGATATTATTGAATTAATATTCTTTATTAATTTTAATTAGTATATAATATATTAGGATAGGGTAAAGAAAGATATTATTGTAATTGATGTTGTAAGGGAGGAGTAGGTTATCCTTTATGCAAAATAACTGATATATATTGTGATTAAATAGTAAGTATATTGAGAAGGGTAGTGTTAGGATTAGGGTATAATTTAAATATAAAATTTAATTTATAGGTATTATCAGGTTAAAAATTCTTAATTATTATTATATTAATATTCTTAAATTTATGGAATGAGTAAAATTAAAATAAATTATTCTTTTATTAATTTTATAAATTAAAATTTTCTATATTATTATTATTAACTACCTTAATCTAATTTTTTCAAATTCTTTATAATTCTATAAAAAAGATTTATTTTTAATTAAGAGAAATTTAAAGGTTATAAAAAAGTTAATATTATTTCTTCCCATATATATACCTCTTTTTATTAATATTATTTTTAATATTAATCAGATTTGTTTTAATAATTTTGTAAAATTTATATCTAAAAAACCTTTAAAATGTTCTTTGAATTTATCCAATACTTTATTAATTATTTAAATATAAGTTTAATTCTAATTAATTTTTTCTTAATTAATTAAAATATATAATATTTAGGTTATTTTTTATTATGTTATAATATTTTTGAAATTTATTATTTTAGATTTTATTAAATTATAATCAAATTATTATATTAATATAAATTATTTGGGGATATATTTAAATAATCTTCTTAATTTATTTATATTTTTTTAGTTAGAAAAGATTTTATTATTAAAGGATTGGCCTTAAGTTAATTTTTTCAATTATTTTTTTTATAATATTATAAGGTAAAAAAATAATAAATTCTAATTATAATAAAATAATAGGAATTTAGGGGAAGGTTTCTATAATGGTGTAGAGTAATAATGATTTATTACAAAAGAAGGGTTTGATAAAAGATAGGATATTATTATTACTTATATTACTATAATAAGATCTTTTAAATTATTGTAACAATAACTTTTCCTTATTAATTTATATTATTATATTCAAATAATATTAATTAATATTAAGTTAAATATATATATAAAAGAAATAATAATAAAAATAAATAATGAATAAAATAATATAATAAAACCTATATATTCATAAATCCTAAAAAGGAGAGCTATCTACTCTGAGCTTAACGGGTTTAGAACCCTTATATATACAATATGCTAATTATATAATACCTCCTTTGCTTACTACAGGGGTCTACGATGCCTGGTAGCATACAACCATCACTCAGAATATAGATACCTTACATTTTCAAATTTATACAACCTTTGGCCTATTATGGGTTAATTAAAATACAAAGTATATCCTATAGGAATTATTAAAATTCCTATTTAATTTAATATTTTATTATATTAAATTAAAATTATATATAAATCCTAAATTAATATAATATATTTATATAATAAATTTTACCTTACAAAGACCCTATTAACCTCCTTAAAATCAAATCATCTAAATCTCCACAATTCTTTTAAATATAAATAGGCCTTCAAGAATTATTTTATCTAATTAACTTAAGCTTATTATGATCCTTTAAGAATTACTTTTATAAAACCTTTATATGATAATATATATTTTTTTACCCTCTCTTAAATATATTTTCTTATAAAATATTACTATTTATAAATAATTATATATAATAATTCTTCTATCCAATCATTTTATTATATTTTTTAAAATATAATTATCTTACATTTTTAAATTTATATAACTTTTCATATATTATAAAGTTTTTATTTAATATAAATAATTAATAAAATCCTAATAAGATATTATAAATTTATAATTAGATTTATCTTTTTTTAATTAATTAATCCTAATTAATTATAAAATTATTATTATTAAATAAGAACTTTAATAATTCCTATAAAATATACCCTATATTTTTATTATATAAAACTCTATAAAAAAATAATAATTTTATATTTAAGAACTTAAACTAATTAGATAAAAAAATAATTCTTAAAGGTTTATTTATATTTAATAAAATTTATGGAAATCTTAGAAAAGTTGGTTTTATAAAGGTTAATAAAATCTTACAACTTTAATTACATAATTATACTACCTTAAAGAAATTAATTAAATTTTATATAAATTAAAAGAAAAATTTTAATTTCCCAAATTTCTTAATTATTATGTTTTTATTTTTCAACCTTTAAACATTTTTTGGTTTTATTTAATGTTTTTTAATTTTATTCATATATTTAACAAACTAATTAGTTATTATTATTAAATTTTATATATTTATTTATTTATTTATTTATTTATTACTACCCCAATTTACCTAGAATATATTATAGGTATCCGGTCCATCTCTTGGTATTTGTTCCGGATAGGAACTGTGTTTCGGAGAAAACCTACCTGCCGCCTATCTAAATAAATTACGTTATTATAACTTTAATTTCACCCTGTATTCCTATTGGAACTTACCTTTTAATAGAAATGATTAGACCTTAATATGGAAAAACACTTTATATGTTACAATGTTTTATATATTTAAAAGTTTATTTAAATATTTCTTATCTTAACTATTCTAATAATATACTTAATTATGATTTAATTATTAACTTTATTAATATTTTTTTAAATCATATATATAAATTAGGTTTTTATTTTTTAAAATAAACAATATATTATAGTCCATATATTATATAATTATTTAAATATAAATTTTTAAGAATATTATTTTTATTTAGAATAGGTTTTAGTATATGTTTATTACTTATTTTTATATTATATTTCTTAATTAGTTTGCTTTTAGGTAAATGAATAATTTTCTTAGCTTTTAGTTTTTTCTCTTGGGGTACCTATTTTGGCAATAATTTAATCTTAATTATCTTAAAGGTTTTAATAGTTATTAGTATTAATACTTTTATTGGTGTGGGGTTGTTAATTATTTGTATTTTTATTAATTTAATTAATAATTTTATATAATTGTTAAGTTTTTTATAATGGTTATTATTTTTAATTGTTTGGCCTAATTAGATAAAATATAAGTTTATAAAAGAGAAAAGTATATTATAAAGGATAAAAAAAAGTGTTAGTGGTAGAAAAAGGTGATTGATACTATTTTATGTTCTAATTTTATGATTATTATCATTTTTTAAAATAGTAAGTGTTTATTGGTTACAATTATGATTTTTTGTGTGGTGTATATGTTTTGAATTTATATGTAAATATTAAGCAGTGTTCTTCAGTAGTTTAATCATATTAATTATGAATAACATCTTTCGTTTTAATATTATAGTTTAATACTATAGGTTTTTTCCTTTTCTTTTTTCTTTCCCCCCCTTCCAAGGTTTATTTTTTAATTTTTTAACTTATTTATCTTAAAATGCTTTATTGTATTTAATTAATTATTAATTAATAAGTCTTTAAAATATTTTTTTAATTTAAATCTATTAATATAAATTCTTTAAATAATAGTTTTTTATTAATAATATTGTTAATAGTTAGTATTTTGGAAAATAATAATAGTAATAATAATAATTTAAATAATTAATTTATTACTATTCTCGTTATTTTGTCATTTAATTGTGTTTTTGTAATATAATTTGATTAAGTTAATGATATGAATAAATTAAAGAAATATTAGAAATTAATTATTTATATTAATCCTTTTCTTAATTTTTATTATTTTATAAATCTTTTTAAAACAATTTAAATAATTCCTAATTAATTAAAATATTTAAATATTTGGTATAATGGAATTTAAAGTCTTTGGTAGCATTATAATTAATTAATATATCCATTAAAAAATTATTAATAATAACTTTTGGAAGAATAACCTTTATTATCCTTATTATTTTAATATAATTCTTTTATAATTAATTAAATAACCTTTTATATATATTAATATTTGTAGAAGTAATCCTATTAATAAATATATAACCAAAATCTTAATTAATTTTTATTATATAAAAAACTTAATAATATAGGTATTTAATTTTTTAAATAAAATTCCTTATAAATTTTATAAAAAATATTTCCAATTGTTTAATTCTAAAACCTATATTAATATATAACCATTCTTTAAATATTATATTTTTTTTAATAAAGATAATTATAATAATTATTTTTATATCATAATTAAGTATAATTTTTAGGTTTTTAAATTTAAATTCCTTTATGTTTAAATTAATTATATGTCTTTTATTTAAAAAAATATAATTGAAAAGAGTTCTCCAATTATTAATAAATATAATGGTTGGAAATTAACAAGAAAAAAAATTTTTTTTTTTTTTTTTATTACTACTCCAATTTACCTAGAATATATTATAGGTATCCAATCCATCTCTTGGTATTTGTTCTGGGTAAGAACTGTGTTCCGGAGAAAACCTACCTACCACTTATTTAAATAAATTATATTATTATAATTTTGATTTTATCCTATATTTTTATTAAAATTTACCTTTTAATAAAAATAATTAAACCTTAATATAAAAAAACATTTTATATATTATAATATTAATTACATAAAATAATATAATAATAATTTAAATATAAAATAATAATAAAATTTAAAATAATTTTATTATTTTTTTTAATAAATAACAAAAATATTATTACATTATAATGTGGGAATGTTGGTCATGTGACCATGGTGGTACAGACCCACTTTAATCTTATATTTAGTTCCACGTATTTTGGTCTCCGACCAAAATACGTTCTTTCTTAGATCATACCACTTTTGACTGAATTGATACGAATACCCTCACTTTTACTATTGCATGCAATGGTACCTTATCCATCCAACATATAAAGAAATTATTTTAAAGAAAAATCAGAATATATAAAATTTATATAAAATATAAATATATATAAATAACTTTATATCTTTATAAAAAACCATTATACATTCTTATTTTTACAATCTTCTTTTTAATACCATAATATTATATTTATTTTTTAAAATAATTCAAAATAATATTATTAACTTATAACCCTTCCCAATTAATCTTAATCTTCTTTATATATTTTATTTACATTTTATAATATTATAATATAATATTATTATACTTATTATATTCATAATCCAATACTACTTCAAAAAATCCATTTTATTTTTATATATATATTACATTAAATAAAAAAAAATTTATATATTTATAAATATTCTATTATTTTTCCAATATTATTTTATTATTAACTTTCTTTAAATATTTTAATCTTCTTACTAAAAATTATCACAACATCCTAAATTTAATATATTATTTTAATATTATATTATATTAAAATTACAACCCTAATATAATTACATATCATAAAAACAACTTACTTACCAAAAACAAAAAACCATACAAAAAGCATAGTTACACTTTTCTGGCGCAATTCTAAGAATTAATTACTAAAATTTTACTATAATTCTTCCAAAATTTTTAAATCTTTAAAAAATTTATTAAAAAATCATTAATAATATTTAATAATTATTCTTATTATATTCAATCCCTTACCCATCAGGTCTACAATTCTTGTACATTTTAACAATCTTAAAAAAACTATTTATTTTAATATCATTAATACCATAATTATTCTGCAATATAACCCCACTTCATATCCATTTTATTAATATTTATTAATTATAATATAAGATTTATAAAAAAATTAATTTTAAAAAGAAATATATATATATTACCTCATCCCCAACAATCCATATTATCCTTATATATTATTATTATAATAATTTTTTACTTAAAAAATTCAATTAATATTAAATATTTTACCATTCCCCAATAATAATTTATTATAGATTTTTAACAATTTTTTAATATACCTAAATTCGAACTTTAATAAACATAATCTTTTATTTAAAAATATATTTATTTTTATATAGGACTTCCTAATATATATAATTAAAGAAAATAAAAAAAAGAATAAAAAAATAGATGTGAAAGAGGATAATTCTAATAAATATAATTTAAAATAAATGTAAAATAATTCTAAATAAATATGGTCTTTTTAAAAGATCTTATTAATATATTATTATTTATATTTTTCTATTTAATTATAAATTTTTCCCATTTAATTCAAAATTTCTAGAAATATTTGTATTAAATAAATTATAATATTATTTTATATATAAATAATTAAATTTATTTAAGGAATTAATGGATTATTAGTAGGATTTTATTAAAATTAAATAATATTTTTTTATAATTTATATTAATTAAAAAAACTTTTGGAATTAAATTCTATTTAAAATAGGCCTATATTAAAATATATTTAGGATATTTAAAAATTATATATTTGTTGGTAGGTATATACGTAAAATAAAAGCAAAATAATAATAAAGTAAATAATAATAAAAGTAAGATTGATATATTATAATTGTTTAAAAAAGAAAATTATTTAGGAAAAATAAGTAAAAAACCTATTTTTATATAATAATAGATACATAAATATTTTTTAAGGATTGTATATCAAATTAAAAATATAAATTATTTAACTACCATTTATTCTATTTTCTTTTTACAATTATATTATAAACTTAATACTTAATTTTTGTTTTATTTATCCCTTTAATTGCAGGTTAACTTAATTATTCTCTATTAATATTTACATAATTTTATTTAGAAATACCTTTATTATAATATTTATAGAATTATATATATTATAAATTTATTAAATATTATTAATTTCTTAATTTTTATATAATTATTATAAGGTTATTAAATTAATTATTAACCTTTTTTTATTAATATTGCTTATTTAAATGAAATATTAATATAAAGAAAATGAATTAATATATAAAATTAATGGGACCTTAAATAATAAAAAGTATTCCAAAATAATATTAATTATATAATAAATAATATATCCAATATTAAAATCTTAAATTATTCTATAGATTTTATTGGTAAATATGCTTTAAATAATATATTTACATTTAATAAATAATCAATGAATAATATTATTAATAATTTAGATTTTATTATTCTAATTAATCAATTCTTTATTATCCAATATAATAATATAATTAATTTATAAATTTAAATCCTTATTATTTACAAATAAACTATTAATAAAAATATATAAATATAAATTTTAAAAATTTAAATTAATATAATTAAATCCTTGTAATTAATTATTTATTTACCATTTAATCTAGATATTAAAGACTTTTATTTTTTTAAAATTTAATTTTAAATGTTAGGCTATTATTAAATAATTAAAAATTACCTTAGGTTAATAAATAAAAGAAATATATATTCCTTGTACCCGCTACTCAACAAACTTCTTAATCACATCTAATAATTTTGCGTTTAACTATTTAAATTTCTTAATTTATCCTTTTTATATAATGGTTACACCATAACCCTCCTTGTGGACAATAAAGCACGAACTATTGAAATTTTCGGTTTTAACGTCTAATATTTTCTAAGGGCGTACCTTAATCCCAGCTTTAATAAATATTTTGTTTTCTACTACCAAAAATTCTATAGTACTAATATTTAAGGTATTATTTATTTAAAGGCCCATGATTTTAAATGAAATTATATCTGTTATTAGTAGGTATGAATTAAATATTAATAATTTTATATTAAATTTTTATTAATAATAATGTAAATAAATTTTAAATTAATATATCTTTAATTTAATTAAATTATATAATAATTTAATAATATGTAATAGTGTTTTTTTGGGATATTTATTTTTTAATTTTATTAATAATTATATAAATATTATTTATTGTATAAATATTTTAAATTAAATATATATTATAATAATATCCTTTATTATAATTTTTATATTTTAATATTAAAGAATTGGAATTAAGGTTAAAATAAAATGTTAATTTGCTTTTTAAATGGTAAGAACATATATTATAATAAATTTTTTATTAGGGTTATTATAATTTTAAATAATAAACCTTAATTTTTTATAAGGTATTAATATATTTTTTCCTTTTATTTTATAGATTACTTATAATTTAAAAATTATTATTCCTTAATAAATTAATATATTATATATTTTAAATTGTAAAATTTTTTATTAAATAATATATTAAATTCTTTTATATTTAATATTTTATATGATTTTCTTATAATAATAATTTTTCTTATTATATATAATTAAAATATTAAAATTAAATTATTTTATTTTTTATTATTAAGGTATAGAATATTAATATATAAAAAATTGTTAATATATATGAAATTTTTTTTTGAGATTATTTTATAATTGTTTAAATTAAATGTGGGTTTAGGTAATTATACTTAGAGTTCCTTAATGGGTATTAGGTTATTTTTAAATTAAGTATAAGGTTTAATATGGGAATTTTAAAATATAAATATTTTTTTGGATATGTTAGATGTTATAATAATATTTTTATTAATAATTATAATAATTTTATGAAAATTTTTTTATTTATTCTTTTCTTAGTAAATAAGAACTTTATTATTAATGGATAAAGATATAGGTAATGTTTTTATAATATTAGGGCTATTACAAGTATTAAGCATATTTTGAATAAAATATTATAATTTAATTTTTTTAATTTTAGTTATAGCTTTTTATATTATTAGGGTATAATGAGTTTGGGTAGGTGTAGGCAATGAATTTATGTTAATTTGGGGGTAGGTTTTAAAAATAAATAGTGTAAGAATTAATTTGTTAGAATTAATTATATTATTAATTATTTTTATAATTATTTATAATTATATTATTTTTAAATTAGAATTTTAAAGTTTATCTATAATTATTTTATAAATTTAGTAGATTGGATTATAATATCCTTTTATCTTATTGATAAATTAATATGTTTTAATTGATATTTAATAATATATAATTTTAATAATATATATTTCATTTCAGAACTTTGGGTTATTAAAGTTTATTTTTATATTATAAGAGATGATATTTAAAGGATTAAAATAGATATTAATCCAATATTTTTTTAATATTTTCCACATTTTTTTAATTATAATGTTTTTTATAAATTATATTGTTTGGAAGTTGGTAGTAATATTAATTATATATAAGATTAATTATTTTTTTAAATATATAATATTAATAATCATTTTATAATTAAAGTTTATATTAAGATCCTTAAAAATAAATTTGAACCTTTATAAATCTTTATCCTTAATTTAATAATGGTGGCAAAATTTATTAATTTCTTTAAAATCATTTATATTAATATTATGGTTAGTTTTATTTAGGAGGTTGTAGAGTTTCTTAACTATGGGATGATTAAAATAGATATGCAAATATTATAACTCTATTTCTATAAAATAAATAACATTATTTAAATAAAATTATAAATATCTTTATTTCTATTTAATATTAATTATTATATTATTCTTATATATTAATTAATTAATAATGTTATTAAAATATATTCTTAAATAATCTATATCTTTAATTAAAAGAAAAAATAATATATTTAATTCTATAATATAAAAATCTATATTATTAAATAAAATATTAATTATAATTATATTTAATAATTTAATAAAAGATTTATTTTTAAATTTAATATTAGTTTTTCTAATATAAATATAATTTATTTTAAATTTTTAATTAAGGTATTTATTAATAAAAATAAAATATTATTTTTTATTTATTATTGAAATATAAATAATTCTAATATTTAGTATAATTCCTTAAAATATGGTTTTTGTGTATTAATTTAAAATAAAAATAATATTAATTTTTTTAGTTATTGAGGGAATAGAGATTGTAATGTAATAATAAAATACCTAATTAAATAGGTATATTACTACCATAAATTATATATCTTTATCATTTTCTAATTCTAGGGTTATATTATAGGTATTATTATCCTTTTATTTTAAACTTTAATTTTTAAACCCTTTATAATCTACCAAAAAAATTATATAATTTTTTTTGGATGTGTTGCATTTGGTTTTCTAATTTTCTCTAACCTTTTTATAATTAATTTTTAAATATTTAATAAATTAATAATTTTCTTTTTTACATATTTAATATTTATATTTCTAAACCTTTTTAAATTATTTAAAAATATATTTTTTACCTTTATTATTCTTATAATATTTTTTATTAATATAATTATTATAAGTTTTTTTATTATTATTTTTACTAATATTATTAATTATAAATTATTATAGTATTTTTATAATTTTGTGATTTTAAAAGGATGTTTAAAGTTTGTTAGTTAAGGTTATAATTATTTTTAATAGTTTAAAAAATATGTTTTGGAATTGTGGTACATTTTAATATATTTTATAAATAATTATAATAAATTATGATTTTTTTTTATAATTAAAATTAAATATTTTTTAATATAATTATAATTTGTTAAATAAAATTTATAATATTTTTATATTTATTTTTTTTTAATTTTATTTTTTTATTTTAATATTAAAAAAAATGGTACTTATCCAATTTTAATAATATTAGTTTTTATTTTCTATAATATTAAAATAATATTATAAAATAAAATATATATTAATAAAATATTAATATTAAAAAATATTATATAAAAAATAAAAAGATATTCTTTTTATTAATATTAATAAAAATATAATATAAAATTATAATAAATATATATTTATTATAAAATATATTTTTAAGAAAAATTTGAATTTATTTTTAAAAATATTATATAATTTTTTAATATAATTATTATTAATATTTTAAATTTTTTT